>MKEJ01076912.1:12500-40354 GCA_001753735.1 Embelia ribes
CCCGTTCTAAAAAAATAGGATTTCGTGTAATAAGCTTTTGATATTCAGCAACCTCCCTTAAAAAATAATCGCAAAAATCCAAACACTTATCTATCCAGCCATGAGGTAGATCAGCGGCTATTCCTCCAATACGAAAATAATTATGCATCATTCGCATACCGGTGGCAGCTTCGAATAGATCATATATTAATTCTCTTTCTCGAAAAATATAGAAGAAAGGAGTCTGTGCACCAATATCTGCCATAAAGGGTCCAAGCCATAACAAATGAGAAGCTATACGACTCAACTCCAACATAATTACTCTGATATAGCTGGCTCTTTTAGGTACTTGAATATTTCCCAACTGCTCTGGTGCATTTACAGTTATTGCTTCTGTAAACATAGTAGCTAAATAATCCCAACGTGTTACATAAGGCAAATATTGTATAATTGTTCGGTTTTCTGCAATTTTTTCCATCCCTCTGTGTAAATAACCCAATATTGGTTCACAGTCGATAACATCTTCACCATCTAGAGTAAGGATGAGTCGAAGAACACCATGCATTGATGGGTGGTGAGGACCCATATTGACTATCATGAGGTCCTTTCTTGTAGCTGGTGCAGTCATAGGTTTTTTCCCGATTCATTCTTCCATGAATTGCTGAAAACAAAAAGGAGGGTCATCAAAATGAAAATAACTTTTCAAATTAACGAGTTTTTGTCTCTCGAATATTTAACTGACCAATTAATTCTTTATACCGTACTCTATTTTTTTTTGATAAATAAGCGAGCAGGCGTTGGCGCTTTCCCAGAATTTTCCGCAGGCCTCTCTGAGATAAATAGTCTTTTTTGTGCAATTTCAAATGGGAAGTAAGTCGTCGTATCTTATTAGTAAAACGGAATACTTGAAATTCAACAGAACCTGGGTTTTCCTCTTTTTTTTTTTGTGAAAAAACTGAAATGAATGAATTTTTTACCATAAAAGAATCCCCTCCCCCTTTTTTTTACAAATATGAATTTTACCGATCAATAATGTGAGTTAGTTTAATTTGATATACACAATAAACTCATTTTTTATGGAATTCTATATCTAATTTTATCAAATCAAATAAATCAATCCAATTTAAATTGGATTCGGATAGGCATACAAAAAAATTGTATTGTATATTTTGCATTTTCAAAAGAGAATTGTTTAAATCTTATCTTAAAATTAAAAAGTAAGAAGATTTTTTTGATGCGTTTTTAGAAATAAAATAATGGATACCTCATTACATTAAATTAGTATCATATATATTAGACTAAAATGTAAGACAAGTTATATGTGCATTTGTTTGCTTTCATATATCAGATATGATATAGGACATAAAGTATCATTAACCGCTTTTTAATTGTGGGTACATATGTATCCTTAAGAGACTGAAACGACTGCCATTATTTGTATCAAACCAATATCGATTCATACATGCTAAATCTTCTAATCGGTAATTGGGCCAAAGAAAGAATTTTAATTTAATTAATTGATGTCTATCAATATCTTTATTCTCATTCAAAAATTGACCACAACTTTGAAAATTATTCTCATTCCAAAATATTCTATTTTGATCCAAACTTTGTCTATTTTTTGAATGGAAATAAATTCGAATTCTTAATTCTCTACGACGTCTAGACGATAAAATATTTTCAGGGAAAGGAAAATCAGAATAATTATTTCCAGTTAGATGTCTTTGAATAAATTTATTAAAATCTTCCTTATCGGCATATCTTTGCTCTCGGTATCTTTGATTAGTACAACGCCTACTCTTATGAATTAATGAAATATTTATGGTTTGATGCATAATAAACTGTTCTGATTTTTTTACAGACAGACGAAGAGGTTCGATAATCAATATCCCCCTTTTCCTCAATTCTGTAAAAGTTAAATTCTTATTAATCAGCATTATATCAAGATTCATTTCTCTCCTTTGAATAGAGGATAGAGTTATTTTGTTTGGATTTTTCATTCTAAGCAGGAGACAATATACTTTGATATTATTGATCATTCTTTGATTCAAAGCACCATCCCATCTCAATTGAAAAAGTAAATATCTTTTCAGGAAGAAATCTAGTTCTGCTTCCGTATTGCTCTTGTATTGTTTTTTCTTTTGTAGTTTTTTCATGTCTGATTCTGAATAAATTTCTTCAATCTCATTTTCTTGATTTAAAAGAATAGATACAGGGTTTTCTTGGTTTTGCACCTTTGATCTAAGATCTCTTTGGTTTTCAGATTCTTTTTCTTTTTGCTTTCTATTGATGTTTTGAGTTTCACTAAGATTTTCATTTCTATTAAAATTAAAAAAAAGGAAGTTGTTTGGTATAAACCAGGGTTTCATTTTATATGCATTATAAAGTAGTAAAAATTCTGGGAAGAACCAAAGTTCCAGATTTGGTATAGGATGACTTAGTATTTCTGCATTCATTCCCATCCAATCCCATTTTTTTTTTTTTTTTGAGGAATTGCTTTTTTCATCTTGATGAACCATAAGATAAAAAAGGTTTTTTTTATCAATTTTATCAATTATTTGATAATTATAATTAGTATCCTCGGTCTTAGTATTTTGATTCTTGTTGGTATCGACCTTGACCCAGGCTTCAATATCTATTTTTTTTCTAAGACAAAAATTGATGATTTTCCAATCAAAATATTTTCGATCCGTATTTTTTTCCATATATATAATATCACTTTTGCCTAGAAAATTATTGATAGGGATATAGGTTAATCTATCAAATGTTTTTCTTTTCTGTGTGTTGTAATTATAAGAATTCTTTTGAGTCTTATTTACTTGGAATGGTGATCTATAACTATAAATGGATGGGTCCTCCTTCTTTTCATAATTAATAGATCTATAAGATAAAAGATTATATATATAGTATTTTTGAAAATTATCTTTCTGATTTGGTAATAAATATACTTTGTAATCGCTTTGTTTTTTATAATAACTTAATTGTTCTTTTTCATATGAATCCTCTTTCTTTAAATTTGTATCTTGAATTGTATGACATTGATTGGTGCTATTTTGCCACTTTTGTGCTATTAATTTAGACCATCTAATCTGAGATAAATGGTATTGATAATGACTTATTAACCAGTTTTTCCATTTATTTTTTTTCGAGTTCCGAAGTTTCTTAGCTTTGAATTCAGAATCAATTATTCCTTGTCTTTCAAAATAAGTTTTTATTGAAGTTTTAAGAAAAAGGGATGTTCCGTGATATTCAAGAATAGATCTTAACTTGTTTAATTTAAGAACTTGGATTTGTGACAATTTGTAAAATACATATGCTTGTGAGAAGGAGGATAATCCATCAACATTCTGTGAATTATTATTACTAATATTATAAAAGCATTTTTGTATAGTTGAAATAAAGTCAATTTTCGTTTCATTAGTTTTATTACCTTTTTCATGATTTTTTTTAATATTTAAAATGGGTTTATCAATAAGAGTTTTTCTTGATTCAAGAAAAAGTTTTGTATGCATTCTGGGAATATTAATCATAGATAGAAGTATATCTATGTATATCTTTTCAATGAAAAATCTTATAAAAAAAGAAAATTTACGAATTAATCGAGCGCTGCGCCTTTTTAATATTTGCCAAATAGTTTTTGGTAATTCGAATCTTTTAGCATTCGAACTACTTTTATTAGTATTAGGATTAACATTTATTCCTGGAATCACTTTTTTTTTTTCTTTTGTAATTTTTTCTATTTTTTTTCTAATTGTACTTGTTCTATCAGTTAGATCCTTCGTTTTTTTTTCTGTCAGTAAATAATTTGTCCAACTTGTAGATCTAATTTGATTCACGGATTCATGAATTATTTGATTACGCGTTATAGAACCTTTTTCTTTTTTCGTTTCGCTTGATTTATCTACTTCTTTCAATCTACTAAATAGAATTCTTTTTATTTTTGAGATTTCTTTTATTATTATTTTTAATAATAGAATACTTTTGCTAAACCATTTGTTTGTTTTTTTTGAGATAGTTAGAAAAAATCTTGTTCTTGCTTTTAAAACTTGTAGAATTAGAAAATATTTTTTTTTGAAGTTTCCAATTTTTTTTTCGAGTTTCTTTAAAATGGGTCCAAAAAAGGAAGGCCGTTTTCGGGGAGAACCAAAAGGAAGTTCAGTCTCCATTCCCCAAACTGTTAAAAAAGAAAAATCATCTTTTTGCCCTTTATTTTTCATTCTATCTATATAAGAAGACCCTAACTTAGATCCGTACCAAGGTTTTAGACAGAAAGGAAATAGTATTTTTATCTGAATGCCGTCTAGTAGCCAATTTTTTGGAAATTCTCTTTTTGATAATTGAACACCATTATAGGTGCATTTAATATGTATTTCTCTATTCCATTCCTTTAAATCCTCAGACCATTCAGGAAATTGCAATAGTAGTATACGGGCAATATTTTTAGCTACTATTAATGAAGGTAATAGAATATATTTTCTAAGAGTCGATTGAGTTATTAACATTAAACCTCTTACTGCTTGTGCGAATGGGATGGTATCCCAGGCTTCTGCTATTTCTATTCGTGCTTTTTCCTTTCTTTTGTTTTCTTCTTTTTTGTCCTTCTCTTTTTTTTCTTCTATATAATCTGAAATTTTGAGTTCTGTTCCCTCTCTCATCCAGTTTCGAAAAATGAGTTTCATTAATCCGGAGGTATCAAAAAAAAGAAGGTGTGGTTTGGATATTCTGTTCAAAAAGAGGAGAGAATGCGCATTTGCTTGAAAGAGTTCCCCAATAACTGTTTTACGTCTTTGTGCTCGCATAGACCCTTTGATTATGTCTCGACGAAAATCCGATTGTTGCGAATAGCGTATCAAAGCCACTTCGTCTGTTTTATCAGGATTTGTAATATCTTTATTATCATTATTTCGCCGATTATCAGTAAAAATCACTACACGTTTGGCTTTTCTTGAACGAATCTGATAATCAATGGGTACTTCTTCTTCACCCTCTCCTTCCTGTTGTTCTAATTCATTGATTAATTTGAATGACCATCGAGGGACGTTTTTACTGATTTCTTTTATTCCAATAATTTTTTTTTTTCTTTTTTTATTTTTAGTATCAGTTCTAATTGCATCGAATAAAAATTTTAAAAATTTTGTTTCCTTTTCGGAATCCATTCTTTCTTGTTCTAAAAAAAAAAAGGATCCTTTCAAATTAAAGTTTGATTCTCTTTCTCTAGCAAGTTGACTGATTAAAGTCAAGAAATACCTTCTTTTTTTTGATAATGTTTTTTTTTCAAATCGTTCTCTTTTCTGTTCCGATTTTCGGCGATCCGTATCAGTAAGAAAGAGAACATGAATTTTATTTCTTTCTATAAAGCTTTCTATTAAAATTTCATTTCTAATTATTCTAATTAAAGATGAAAGAAAATTTTTGATTCTTCCACGATGCGACCCATTCAAGAAAGGATCATATATTTGGTGCAAGTATTCTTTTTTATTCCCCTCATTACACAATCTAATTCTTTTTTCTAGTATATCAACAGAAATAGATCTTTTGTCTAAAGCTTCAATTCGATTTATCAACTCATTGTTTAGATTATTATTTTTTTCTTGATTCGTATAAACCCAATGATTGTATAATTCATTTATTTCTGTTACCGAGATGGGCACCTTTCTTTGTTTCATTTCCCTGGTGGTCTGATGACTGTAGAGGCTGAAAAGTGAAGAGTAAGGCCAAGGGGGAGGCTGCTCATGTCTTTTTCTGAGGATCGCAGGCAATGGGTTTGTGGAAAAGCTGGGACAGTGAAGCTACATCGGGTCGGTTCTATTGTACGCGATATTGGGGAGCCTTGCCTTCATCCATCACCTATCAAGGTTGTTATTTGTGAGGCATTTGAACGTTTTATTCTCCTTTTTGTGCTTTACTGGTTCTTGTGCTTATTATCATTATATATTTTCATTAAAGAACGTGACGATATAACGAGACGTTAGTATATATATGAACAAGTTTGTGCTTCCTAGTATATTCTGTTTGACGTTAACTCTGGGTTAGAGAGGGTAATACTTGACATATGGAGAGGCTGAGGTTGAAGTATTTTATGCCGTGGTGGACCCAGTTTTTTGGGTAGGGGGGCCAAGTCCAATTGTAGTACTTTTGTTACAAGGAGGGCCGCATATTGGACATCATCAAAACTTTCAAAAATTGTGCATAAAAGTGGCAACCCACCCCAGTTCCTCCTATGATTGTAGCTAGCAGTTCGAGAGCTGTCCTTATCTTCATCATTTGGATTTTGAATTGTTTGAGCACCAAAATAGTAGTAATTGAAGTGTTGTTTACAAGTTATTGAAGCCAGTTTTCTTGATGTTTTTCCGTTGGCATCCTGTATTGAATTCTGATAAATGGTCATGTTACACACATATTGCTTATTGATTTTCGAGTGTCGTGTAGAATCTTCATAGTCACCTTATAAAACTTTGTCTCTACTCGTGTTCGATTCCATGCGGCCTGAATTCAGTCGAACTCATTGATTATGAACGACAACTGGATGAATCTTATACTGGCCGAGTGTTATGGGTCGAACATCCTATTCCCAAGCCAATCTCTAAATTATTTATTCCAAGTTAATTTTGTTTCTTCCTTGCACTGACATTCCTTGAGGTCTTGCTAATCATGGTATTTATGCAATAGTATTTCTACACTTTAAGCAAATAGAATTCATTTTTAAGTGTAATTGTCTCTCAGTTTGTCGTTCTTAGTGTCTTTGGATGTTTGTTCTTTGCCTGATATTCATCGGTTTATACTCATCTCAGGATTCAGGTACAAAGACAATCATTTTTCTAAGCATGTGTATTTTTGTACACCCAACTTTTGGTGTTGTAAACGTGTTCGTTCGCATTATAGTCTTCTAACTCTCCAACTTGATTGTATGGACATGTTTGTAAAAAAAAAAAAAAAAACCTTTGGATGATATGATGGATTTTGTTGAGTTGGTGTTTTAACCTAGAGTTTTGGGTTTAAGGGCTTACAATGTCTTCTGCCATAGTACTGAAAAACGAGATGTAGTCAAGGTTAAGATTGGGCAGATGCTTTTTGATATAATTGTGAAGCTAATACTCAGCTTTTTGCACTTAAGTTTTGTTAATGTTAAGGACTCTTCATTCCTGGGAGTGTAGAATGTTTAGTTTCAAGATTTGAGCTTCTGATGAGAATTAATAATTTTTTTTTCCCTGTATATGTTCATGTTGGGTATCTAGCTGGCTTTCAGACCCGAGCAATTTGACCACGAGTTTAATATCTTTCTCTCTACGTGTGTAATTTCTGGTTGATTTTATTAGTCTTTTATGTGATATCAAAGAGAGAGTCAAGGTGATCGTACCTAATAGAACTAGGTAGTCTTTGAGTAGGGATGAATGTCTTCAAATATTTACGAGAAAGCATGGAATAAATAAGCTACAAACTAGAAAATAATAGCATATGGGTTGCACCCTTTTTTTCCTGCGGACTCAACGTAAATCTAAATGTAATCATCAAAGTGGCCCAGCATCATAAGAGCGGTGGACTACATATTTAAACCTACTAAACTATTGTTTATTAACTTTTTGCACCTTCCATTAAATTGTCATTCATGATCCTGGAGAAAGAATAGACATTTAATGTACAGATTAAATTAACCTTGTCAATTTCGTTCGGATAAAATAGTCATTGTGTAGAAGTTGAACAATGGTGACTTCGGTAGGTCTTTAGTGCATTTTTTACCTTGAAACTTTGTTCAGAGTTTGTTTTTTCCTTCATATGAGTCATTTAAACAATTTTATGCTGCAATGTTCTACCTTTGCTCTCTTGTGCATCATAAGTAAATGTTTTGAGAGTTGAAAATGATGGTGGAGCATTATGGGCAGCTAAGTTTTAAAGGAAGAAGGTGTCGTTGCTTTCAGTTTAAGAAGTTGTAATCTACTTCATGGCATTGTTTGAGGACAAGATATAACTTCTTGCTTGTGAAATGTATAAACACAGTATCAAATGTGTGGCTTAACTGCTTTATGCTATTCTCATGTGGAGTAATCCAAAAGCTCACATTCAATCTAAACTTCTTGTTTAACTTCAGTCATTTTGCATGTCATTTGTCGAGAATGCTATGATTAATTGAAATGCCAGCAATCCATAGCAAGTGCATGTTAAAATTATTAATATCCAGCTCACATTTTGAGAAGCAAAGTACAGTGGGTACTGATCAATGTTACCTGGGTCACGGTTCGCTGTGCTACGTGGTACGGGAACGGGAACATGGTACGCGAGTATTTCGGGTAGGCTTAGTTTACCTTCATATATACAAGTTAATTCTTGTAGACTATGAAAGTAATATCCTTCTTTTATTTACATAAAAAATGTAAGTCAATAAAAAAATTCGATTTTTATTCAACTTTTTTTTTTTGTTGAGTTTATTTCAATGTTGATTCATGTCTTTTTGCATAGCACTATTTTTCTCCTTTTGTATAAAATTTTCCTTCATTTTTAATGTTAATTTTTGCCGACTATGCAAGTAAAAACTAGGAATGTTTTAAAGAAAAAATTTATGACAACTTTTTATCTTGCATTCTCGATTTTAGCTAATATATCATAGAAAAATGAGTAATCTAGTTGAATTTTGTTTTTCTATTGTTCATCTCTTTGTGTTTTGCTCTATTTTCTTTTGTTCATAAGCAAAATAAATTGGGTTCGCTGGGTTCGCCAAAAGTGGAGAATTGGAATGCTAAAGTATCGTGTTCCGGTACGTGAAAACTGGAATGCGGTACGAGGAGAATCCGGTAACATTGGCATTGTTTTATTATTGAAGTGTCACTTCAGCTCATGATGCCGCCTCCAAATCGCAATGAATCTTTAAACTTCCATGTTCTGTTACTTGTTGGGTTTCTCTCGGTTCTATTTCATTTGTGAGTTGTGTGTTATAGAGATATATAATTTTCACCGCCAAACTTAGTCATGTATGTAATAGCTGCTAGATTGAAGAAGAAATCAAAAATTAAAGAAAAGGCAAATTACCAACCCTACATCTCCAGTACTCTGCCAAAAGCTCGAGGGATTAGCTTTCTCAACATCTGTTTTCATATATTTGTAATATTTTTTTGCATCATATCTTATTTCTGATTATATTTTGTCCGAATAAGGAATGTGCTCAAAATTTAAAAAATGGTTTTGCAAAAGTTCTTTTACCTAATGTCTTTGTGGTAGTATGTTAATTTGTACTTTCTGTGGAGTTAAAATTTTGATGTTTCAGTAGGTATTTTAAACTTGAACTTTTTAAGCGTCTGGTTGGGGTCACAGTGTGCGATACATATCCTTTCCCTAACCCTAGTCATGTTTACTGGATATGGATGGACCAAGTTAAAGAGCATCTAGAATTGAATTCTTCTGTCTAATACTTCTTTCCAAGAAGGTACACAGCAAGCATGGCACCATTGCTCCATGAAGTTAAGATGATTTCATTTGCTTATTTGTTGAAAATATTGTAATAAACTTTTCTTAGAACACTTTCAAGATGGGAAATATGTTCTGATTGATTTCGATAATTTGAGTAGTGAAAGACAGTTGCTCATTTGTATTCAGTCATTCAAGAACTATATATTTCCTTTGCGGCAAATTTATGTTTTTAGTTTTCTCTGAAGCTGAAAATGTTGCATAATTGTTTTGTTTCTGATGTTACAGATAAATAAAATGCTTAAGCCAGAGAAATGGCAAGCGACCTTTGATGATGATGGGAAGAATTTTGCTTTTCAGAAAGCATTAAAGTTGATCATTCTTGGGGTGAGTTGGTACTTTGTTGTCATTTTTGTGAACTCTAAATGCATGTTGACTTGTTCAGGTGTGTGATCTTGTCATTCTCTCAGTATGCACAACATATACAAGACAAGGAGAGAGAGAATACTGAGCATCTCAATGACTTAATTGGTTGTTTTGTTATGGGTTTATGTTTTTCTTTTCAGCATGTTTGAATTTTTGCAGTCAGAAATTTGAGTGTTGAGTTTTCAGCTTTTGGCTTCTGAAATTTGAAGAACCAAGTCCAAGGGAGTACCATAACAGAAAACTTTCTTGAATGGGCTCTGAGTTTTAATTGGGTAGCCTACCAATTATAAAACCTAATTTAAAAACCTCAACTATCTAGGAAAAACTCATCCCATTAAATTGTTCCATGTGTTAACTTTTAAGTGCTAAAGAATAAACGGGACAGCCAGATTCTTTGGAAAATTATACAAGTCCCTTCAGAGATGCAACCTGATGACTGGTAATTTTCTGTCCTTGTTCTGCAGTTAGAGGAGTGCAATTAACATAAATTGCAAAAGAAGTTATAAATATTCATAATTTATGACGTTTAAACTTATTTACGGTACTTTTGTACTTGTTATCTTCTACCCTCAATGTGTATTTTCGACTAACTACTTATAGATTCTGTCTATTATGACCATGTCTCCAACTTAGACATGGAGTAGGTTATTGGCGTTTCGATGGACTTAAGGTAATAGGTCAAAAAAAAGACTTAGGTTAAGTAAGTCACTTGGTGGGTAGGGGCAAACCTAATAGAAGGATATTTCAAAGACTTTCTGATGTAGGACGGTATTGACAAGATAATACCAAAAGGATAATTTGATCATTTTTAACTCAATACGAATAATGGTTAGATGTTTTAACAAAAACAAATAAAAGAAAGCTTGAGATCCAATACCCAACACAGAGATTCACTCTTTAATAAATTCTCATAAGTCAACTGTACAAAAAATAAATAAATAGGTCATATGCATAGACCTTTAAGTAAAACCTAATGGGCCAACTCATATGGGCCTATTACCACTAATAAAATAATTAAAACAAATAACCTAAACAATATTCGCTTCCTTCATTAAATTAAATGACGATTGAAATAAAATGATAATATTACTACTAATCCGATTCATTCTCCCCCGGTTGAAAAAATGACCTCAAACTATAAGTCTTCAAATAAAGCGAGGAGCTGAAGTCCAATTATCCAGCAAATACTAGCATAAACATAAAGGCTAAGCAATACAAAAGAAGTTCGACGATCTTCATGAACAACCTAATACGCAAGCGCAATATCAGCCCACTTGAACTTGACATTTGGATTATACCACGACGCTTGCAACTTCTTTCTTCTACCAGAATAATCCCATGACATACCATTTGATAGAGTCACCCCAATTAATTTATCAACACACAATAAGTCATCCAATTGCCTAAAAAGATTAACATAGTTAGCCCATGGCTGAAAATGCATCTTACCTACTTCCTTTTTATTCATACACCACTCTCCTTTAATAGCACCACCTTTTAGCATTAAACAATCAAGATTAATTTCTTTTTCTGGAACCAATAAATAAGGATCAATGAAATCTGAATGAACATTTGAAAAATTATTACTATAAATTATTTATTGTCAACGAAAATAAGTTTCAAAAGATTTTTTCCGAATGCTTCTAATTTAGTTTTTCCCTCTTATTTTCTTTCAACATAAACCTTTGGCTTGGGATAACATTTTCATCTTCTATTGTCTTTTTGATGCGGGGAAAATGTTCATGTCCAGAAGTAAGTATAGTTTTAACTCCATCAAAATAAAAGGTGTATGTGTTGTTTGTTTCGCTATAAAAAAAAATCATTGTCCAATTGCCAAGTTTTGCCAAATAATTGATGATAGTACTTCATATCAATCACATCACAAATCATTTTTACTTGTACATGTATTTCTAAAAAAAAATAAAAATTGGATCTAAACATTGTTTTGTTACCTTGTGAGTTAAGTTAGCGAAATATGGAGTTTAGCATCCCCATGTAGGCAGCTTTAGTTTTTTCACAATATAATTAGCGAAAAATCCATAGTTGATGATGAGCTTGCAAATTTTATCATTCACTTTACAGCGCATGTGAAAAATTCATTCTTGTAGTGCCTCTTCAACCCCCATGCCTTTTTCTGTACATCTCTCAACTCCAGGACCCTTTTGTAATTTTCCTAAACTACTAAGGTGAATCTGTAATTTTCGAACCTACATTTGTTTTTACAAATTTAGGCGCTTATCTGTAATTATCTCAAACCTCAGGGGTTGATCTGGAATTATCCCAAACTTTAGGGGTTGATACGTTAATTGTGAAAACTTCGTCGGCTCAATTGAAAAGAACCCAAAGTTCAAACCTTAGGTACATGGGCTCAATTGAAAAGAACCCAAAGTTCTAACCTTAGGTAGACTACAACACTCTTTCCTCCTCTTCCGTGCGGCACATTTTTTGTTTTTTTGTTTTGTTTTTTTGCTTTTGATTTCCTCCCGATTCTACTACAAAAAACCCAAAACAAATATTAAAACAATCAAATTGATTTACCTTAACAACTTATGGAGATCACACTCTGGGTATGACTTCTCTCAAATTGGGTTTTAATAGATGTTAGGCTTTTGTTACCAAATTGATATAGGATGGTATTGACAAGACAATACCAAATGATAGTCTGATCGTTTTTGACTTAATATGAACAAAGGGTCGATGTTTTAATAAAAACGACCAAAAAAAACCTTGGGATCCAACACCCAACACAAAGAGATCTGCACTCTAAAAAAATATATATATATAAAATACATAGAACATCATGTATATTGACCTTTAAGAAAATTCCAATGGCCCTAACTCATATGAGTCTACTACCACTACAACAATAATTAAAACAAATTACCTAAACAATGTTCGCTACCATAATTAAATAAAACGACAATTGAAATAAAATGATCTGATATAACTACTAATCTGCATCACTTCCAGATGAAGCCATCTCAGGATAAGTTGGTTATTGGTGTTTCCACTTTTATTTTGGAAAACTCTGCTTTGCAGTTTTGGCTGAGTTGATTTAAATGTTATCAAACTAAGTTTTACTTTGGCAACAGTAAACAAGGTTCATCCATGCTGGTGCTCTTTTTCCCTCCTTTTAACTTGTAAGGATGACTGATTTGTTAATAATTTTTTTGCACTTCTATCTATTTGCGTTCCTGGTTTGTTGGAGCATTATTCATACTAACCCTGTCACTTGTCATGGAAAAAGGGTATTAATTTCGTTAGCAGTTATTTTTAATTGCATGTAGTTGTGCCTTTAGTTTAACATTAGATCTTATTTTTTCATTTTTAATTCATCTTTTATTTTTGTTGGAGTTGTTAACAACTGTTAACTCAATTGTCTTGCAAGAGTTTTCTTTTGGACATGACCAAGAGTTTTCTTATATCTCTGGTGGTTCTTTATCTTCTTTAGGGTGTTGATCCTTCTATAAGGCCAGAAGTTTGGGAATTTCTTTTAGGATGTTACACTTTGAGTAGCACCACGGATTATAGAAAGCAATTGAGAAATGCACGAAGGTATATGCCCTTTCATGTTTTATTCAGTTATATGGGTCTGCCCGGATAAATTCTGAAAGAAAATTAAGAAGGCAAGAACTGAAGGTTTTGGGGCCAAAAGCCCTTTAGATTTGGAAGAATTTCATTATTTTCTATCAGAACTGTCTTGTGACAACTTTGAGTTATCAACCTATTGGTTCCCATGCAGGGAGCGGTACAGAAATCTTATCAAGCAATGCCAAATGATGCATTCAAGCATAGGAACAGGTTCGCTTGCCTATGTTGTGGGGTCCAAAGTAATGGACATGAGGACGATAACCAGAGATCGAACAAGGAGAGAGGCCGAGGTCAATTGTAGACACAAATTAGATGATGTTAACAAATTAGCGAATAACACTGAATTGGACAATTGTACAAAAACACCTTATGAATGTGAAAGGGAAAGCTCCAGTGATTCGGGTGACCTTGTTAGTGTTAGGGGAAGCACTGATAGCGCAGCATACGATTCATCTTCATTTATACCTAATAATTCGAGCCCATATAATTTTCCTTCCCCAATACATGGAAGGGATGCAGATGAATCAGGATTTGTAGCTGAGGGTTATTTTGATTTTCCTCCATTACCTGTTACAGATTTATTTGAAAAGCAGGGTGAATATGCAAAAGGAAATGAGTTGCCTGGAAATAGAGTTTCTTCAAGAAGGAAATTGCGATTCAGAGAGGAATATATGCACAGTTTTCAAATTAGTAATAATGAAGATCTAGTTATGGAATCAAATGACAATGAAGATCTGGTTATGGAATCAAATGGTTCAACAACAAACTATATCTTATCACCTGTCAACGGCGAAATTGAGATGGTCAATGCCGATATACATGGTCCATCAGAAGTTATGAAAATGGAATATAAAACTGAGATAGTAAATGGATTGAGAATATCTGATGTGCCAGAAGCTCCATGTCTGAATGCAACTACATCTCAAGGGGCAAATGCTGGTGAAGAAAAAGTTTCTGAGTGGCTCTGGACACTGCACCAAATAGGTAACTAGAAGTTCCTTAAATCAAATCCACCTAATGCTACAGTTGGATTCCATGATGTATTAATCAGTTCGTGTCTTCAGTTGTTGATGTAGTTAGAACAGATAACCATCTGGAGTTCTACGAGGATACACACAATTTGGCTCGGATGTCAGATATCCTTGCAGTTTATGCTTGGGTTGATCCTACAACAGGGTACTGCCAAGGTGATTGTGAGCCAATTTGATGAAAATTTTTTCCCTCGTCCAAAGTTTTTTGAGCTCTCAGATTTGAAGTCATTTATGTTAATGAGATAGGGCTGTAAGCTTTATTGTCTGCCAGATTCTATTGTTTCCATTTCTAACTGATATATCGATCTTAGGTATGAGCGATTTGCTCTCACCCTTCGTTGTTCTTTTTGATGACGATGCTGATGCATTTTGGTGCTTTGAGATGCTTTTGAGGAGAATGGTAAGTTTGAACGTGGAATGACTCTTATTTTTATTCATGTTTGTGAATCAGTACCAACTAGATAGTGCTTTTGTCGTCAAGAGACTGTTCATGGGGTGTTTCAGATTTATTGCATAGTTATATAAGCGCTTCGTTATTGAAAATATGCTCTAATGGTTCTTGAAATATTTTTCGTATGAAGCATAAAGAAATTGTTACATTCGTTTGGAGAACTGACCACTAAATGCCAGATATCAAAAGTGGGACACCTGCAATCCTTATAGAATTTACCAGGGATCATAAGCCAGCAATGTGTTGTTCTTATCCTTACTTTATAACAACGTTAAGTCGATGACTACTCCATGGAAAGTACAAAATTAGTTCATTGTTGTTTTTATTTCAAATTTTGATGCTAGATCGTTCTTCTGAATCATCTTTAAGTTGCAACCCGATAAATTATATATATTCCTAATTTATTACCTAAACAAAAACCAATGTTGATTTTGTAGTATTTGTCAAATATTGACAAATGCATTCTTCTACCTCATGGTCAATTAACTTTCTTTCGTTGAAAGACAAAAAATATTAAATCTTCATTTCCGATATGAAATAATACAAAACTGGAAACCGAAGATACATGCTGGTACGACACATTATAGAGTGCTACAATCGGGTACAATCCCCAACATTACTTGGATCATTGTGTACACTTTCCTCACTGTTTGTCATGCCAGTACAGAGCATAAATTTTATCACTATGTATAATTGTCTTACTGGAATTGTACATGCTAGCTGATACGATACAAGATTTACTGCTATTTTTCTTATCCTGCATGGGTGCTACTACGTCTCAACAGTAGATTTTTTTTGGTTATCCAGTTACAAATTCTTTCTCATTTATACTTTCTTCCCTCCCCAGCGTGATAACTTTCAGATGGACGGACCAACTGGTGTAATAAAGAAGTTGCAATCACTTTGGGGTATTTTGGAGCTCACTGACAAAGAAATGTTTGCGCATTTTTCCCAAATAGGTGCTGAAAGCCTTCATTTTGCCTTCCGGATGCTGCTAGTACTTTTCCGACGAGAGCTATCCTTCAATGAGGCTCTTTCTATGTGGGAGGTTTGTGCTTTTAATTGGTCTTTTTTTTTCTTTTTTTTTTTTTATGTTTAGAGAATAATATGGCTGCAAATTGGTTATATTGTGTGCAACAGTTCTGCAATATATATCTGCCAAGAATATGATTCTTAGGTGTCTCTGTGTCCCATCAATTGCGCCAGTGCACCCGTTAAATGGTTTAAAAAAGCAAGTTAATTATTAATTTTATAAAATTTACATTAATAAAACAAATTTAAAATTCAACATGACCTTGAAATGCGGCCAAAATCTAGGATTCTCACGAATTTGATTGGGAACTCGATTGAATGATGGAGGAACTATGACTGACATGGAAAAAGTAATCATAGCTCTCAAAACTGTGTTAAAATATCTATTGATAGTCTCCCCCAAATGTTGAAATTCTTCTTGCACTTTGCGGTTTCTTTCATTATGACCAATAGTTAAAAGAAATATTGCTAATTGTTCCTCTACAATAACTTCACGACTATCTTCCAATAAATTTTGGTCTCTAAGTTGTTTTACAAGCCCAAAAAACACATGCTTTTCCATTCGAAATAATTCATGACAACATGAAGGGTTACTATGTATTTCCATAACATGTTCATGCCCTCTTAAACGGGATGTTCTGCAAGGCTCTTTAACTATGTGTTTTTCATAGTAATCTTTAATTATATGACATGCCAAACTAGATAACGAAATAACTACCACGCCTTCACATTCTTCATTTGAATAAGAGTCTTCCACTAAATCCATGTAAACTATGTAATAAAGCAATATAATTAAAAACACATACATAGAATTGACAAGGCATAACTACAATCAATGAATGAAAAAAAATATATATTTTCTCGAATAACAAAAATAATCAAGTTCAAATTGTCAAAAGATATTCATATTGGAAATAAAATTAAAAACAAGCATAGAAATGCAATCAAAAAATTTTGACAAACAATTTTAATTATTATTGGTTTATTTTTTTGTTTTCAAGCCATGCTGGACGAATGGAAGCATCTAATGCTTCGAACATATCCCTCTGCTCCTTTATCATGAATAACTCGCAAGAAAACAAATAAAGTTTGCTTCCTTTAGCTACTTCCTCCAATTGATCTAGAAGCTTAGCACACCCCTTAGTAGTAACCTCTTGCTTGGGCTTTGGCTTGGGATGATTAGCCACTGACTCAAGTGCACCACAAAGGCGATCAAGATGCTTATTCATGGCCACAATAGAAGAAGCTTTTTTACGAGGCTCAGGCGGAAGAATTATGTCTACATTTCTCTTTTCCCGTCGTTTATTATTTCCAAAATCAGTTGTATCATCATTTAAATCGACAATCCCAGGTTCGTCAATTTGAACTTGGGAATCTGAATCCAAATCAACAAACTTTTGTTTGTCATAATTGCCCCCAACTTCACATGGTCTTACACTATCAGTAGGTAATGACCCTTGTGACAGAGCCCAGGCAAACTTTCCAATAAGTCCGTTAACTTATTTGCATGTTCGATTACATTAAAACGAAATTTGTGCACTTCCAGATGAGCCTACAATAAATATAATTATGTCAATATAGCTAAACTGCGATCCTATATATTCATGAATTAATTGATCAAATATTTGGATATATACCTGTATATAATCCTTCCACCACTCGTCACTAGCGACTATAGTGTTCTTCTCATCAACCCAGCCAAGCCCAGATTCAAAATCCTTAAGCTTATGCCATATTTTCTATTCTATCTTTGTGTTATCCCAATGATTTTTTATTTGTTTCTTATCATAATCTTTTCCATGTCGCTTATTAAAATCAATGATAATCTTATTCCAAGCGGCTTTAGAAAAAAATGTGCCTTGCTTATTTCTTATGTGACCGTGACTCAAATTAACAAAAGTCTTGTGCAACTCGTAGCTCCATGTCGCTTTAAGCTTTGGTAATTTTTTATTTTGATGATTTGAGCCGATACTTGCAATTTGATTTGAATCCATCTAATAATGTAACAATGAAAATTGACATAAAAAACTTATAAGAAAAATAGAACACCAAAATCTTATAACAAATAAGCAATTTTTTCACAAATTGATCTATAAGCTTAACAAACTCCTTAATGGTAACCTCTTGCTTCGGCTCTTTCCCCATCATCGTTGTTCATTAGCTAGATCTCGATTACATGGCATTAATTCCAAACCCCCTATTGGGACTAACTATTTCTTTTCATGAAAAGAATTACTGCAGTATCAAACACCCAACAATTAAAATATATAAGATGCTACAACAAACACAAAAATTTGACCACATGGTCACAAACTAAAAAACGTAATCTCCATTTCATAAAATTCAAAATGATCAACAAGAACCATAACCAATGATAACAAATAGAGATCTCTAAATCTGCAATCTCAGGCCCACAAAGGACTTTCATCAAACATATTGTATGCAAAACAAAAAATGGCAAAATGACAACATTTTAAGTGTGGCAAAATAAATTTGCTGGTGTGTTTTTGTGATAATTTTGAAGGAATCATTCTAGGACCATCTGCCCTGCTCATTTTTTTAGTGTATTCTGTTTTCGAAATGAGAAAAAGTTTTTGTAAACATGAATAACCTCAAATTTTTCGTTGGTTCAGAACTAGGTTTGAAGAACTTCATTCGTTTGCTCCTAGTAGTTGGATGCCTAACTCTTGGAAATGTATGCTTTGCAACAAAACAGGACATTCAAGTGACCCTTTGGGAATAAATTAAGAGTGAATATATAAGAAGATGCAACAACACAAAAATTTGACCACAACGTAATCTCCATTTCATAAAATTCAAAATGATCAACAAGAACCATAACCAATGATAACAAATAGAGATCTCTAAATCTGAAATCTCAGACCCACAAAGGACTTTCATCAAACATATCATATGCAAAACAAAATTACCCAAAAAACTTAGCTTACTTAGCTTACAACACGAATAAAAATCCAATTTGGATAACAAATAGAGAGATCAAAACAAAACCTAGATGAAATCGCATGAAAATATTATAAATTATAAATAAAAAAATATAAAAACAAATTTTAGCAATAAACTTACCAGAACTGCAACCGCTCAAATTTTCCTCTTTCATCGTCTCCAATTAGTCTCATAGATGGCGCCGCAAGTTCGTCGAAGCCTCTTCTCTCTGCTTTGATTGTGTCGCAGCTTCTCTCCCTCCTTCGATTAAAGTCGCGGCTTGTTTCTCTCTTTGTTTCATCGAAGCCTCTTCTCTCTGCTTCGATTGTGTCACAGCTTCTTTCTCTTTCGATTAAAGTCACGGCTTAGTTCTCTCTTTGTTTCATGGATCTGTCATGGAGAGAGAGAGAGAGAGTTGGGCTTTCTTTTCTATTTTATCGACTTGGTTCTCTCTTTGTTTCGTGGATCTGTCATGGAGAGAGAGAGTTGGGCTATCTTTTCTGTTTTATCTTTCCGCCACTTTTTTAGCTACCAATTATTTGCACATCCCGAGATCTGAATGGAATGGGCTTACCAGGAAGTATCAAAATTGGGCTTCTCAAAATGCACTTCTAAAAAAGTTGACTTCCTCATAAGTGATGCCATAAAATATTCACCAAACGCTCAAAAATTATGTAGATGGACTTCTAAGCCCAGAAAGCACTTCTAGTATTATGCATAAAATTTTGGTTCAATTACACTTTGCCCCCATGTGGTTTTTGACAATTTCAGAATACCCCCAAAGGTATCTGAAAATACATTGTCCCTCCATGAGGAATATATGTTCATTGCACTTTAAAGTTTTTGGGGCAAAGTGAAAATCAACTTTAAGGCTGTTAGTTGCTCTTTAAATTATTTAATTGCCCTTTGTGTAGTACCCATTCTATATTTTTTTTAATTTCTTAAAAACTAGATTGTATGGTAACATATATAAAAAAAACTATTTTCCTTACAATGTGATTGTATTTATCTACTTTTCACAATGAATAGCTTCAAAATGAATAAAATAAGACAGTAAAATGAATGGTTAAATGGTCTTTTTCCATGCAAGAAACTTTTATTTTGACTTGGGGGCAAAATGTAATTTCAGATACCTCAGGGGGTATGCTGAAATATTCAGAAACCTCATGGGAGCAAAGTGCAATTTACCCTAAAATTTATTATGAGTATGAACTAGGAATGGTCTTGCTTAGGAACCTGCTATATGGGCAAGAATGAAAAAGTTCTTATGCTTTGTAGGTTTTTGAGAGAAAGGGATGGTGGGAGGGAAGGAGGGAGAGAGAGTCATAGTCTCAAGTATTGGCTATGGCTTATCTTGTTCCATAAGTGGTTGTATCAGTGCTATAAGCGAGCTGAGGTAAGAGACAATAAGTTCACCTTGATAGTTTGTATTTAGCCAGTGTTGTTAAAAGCTCTAGGCAATAAGACCTTCTATCGCCTAAGGCGCTAGGTGCCAACCATGGTGGTCGCTTGAATAATGTAAGGCGCTATTTATTTTTTTCAATAGAATTGCATAATCTCATGAAACTATTAATTCATTTTTTTTGTATATGTGGAAGTATAACTCTTATTATAGGCGTGGTGAGTTCATGGTAACTTCTGGATATATTTATTAGTAATCTTTTAATAGTGTACTTTAGTGATACTTTCTTTGTTAACTAATAATAAGTGATTATCACATCATAAAAATAAAATAAAACATATATATATATATATAAAACATAAATATAGATAAAAGAAATAGATTAATAGCATGAAATGAGTAAGGCGCTCGCATTAGCGATTTAAGCGCTAGTATTTTAACTCAAGGTGCTCACCTAGGCATGCCTTAGTGACGTGGCTCGCTTGGACCCAAATAAGGCGCCTTGGCCTCGCCTTACCTTGCCCGATAGCCTAGGCGAGAGCTTTTAATAACACTGTATTTAACTCAAGTTATTGAGATATGGAGATTATTAACTTAATTTCAATGAATAGACACAACTTGGTACAAATTGGGGAGGTTAATTTAGAATTTTTGAATTAGGCTAACTTGTCCTTTAATGAATAGTTTTTGTTATATTTTTTTCTATTAATGCCAAATGGTTTTTATGAATATTCCACTGTGTAACGCCTTTTACGTACTTGTATATTTGATTAACAAGTGTTGAATACTAAACATTTGCTTCGGGGAACTAAATGTCATGTCAAAATGGTCGAAACAATTGATACGTTTGTGTAAAAAATTTTACATTTCCAGCTTCCGTGTAACAATCTTGATAAGTGATTCTCTAAATTATAATGCTCTTTTTATATCTCCTAGTTATTTAGATGTCTTAAACTCCAGTACTGAAAACATTTTCTCATTGCTGACTGTAATTCCTACACAAATATATTGGAAGTATGATTTCATATCATTGTAAACGCAGATATAGACTCATTGAGGAAAGGGTAGTGTGTTTGTAAATGAATGACCTAGGTACATCGTTGCTAATTATGGTCAATCATCGGAGCAAGACACTCGAATAATTTTGAAGTTATAGATACTTTATCCTTTTATCTGCAGCTGCGTTGCTAAACCTTCTCTCATTTCGGACAGTATGATGATGGCTTGAAAGTTATTCAGTTACTCTTAATTCTTTTTCAATTCTCGAAAAATCTAGTAGCCTGTTTGGCATGTATTTGATAGGTGTTTAGGTGGTCTCCATTAATTTTTTGTACCTCATGGGCCTCGTCTTTTAAATTTTGTTGACCAGCTCTCTATGATGCTGTCTTATTTGAAGCTAGAGGATAAGAAAAAGAATTTGTAATGCAGATGATGTGGGCAGCTGACTTTGATGAATCCTTTGCATTTAATCTAGAAGAGAACTGCCTTGAGCTGTTAGCGATACAGATGCCGAAGGATTCAGGTCCAGAAATTGGGGGAGAAAACATTGACAATGGCGCCGGTAGCGTAAAAGGTGGCTTGCATACAAATCAACGAAACGAAGAGTGTTCGAACTCTGAAAACGGTGGAATAAAATCACAATCAAATCATCCCTTTTGTGGACTGACAAGAAATTTCTGGTCAAAGAATGAACGTTTGCACATATCCACACAAGTTTCATTGACAAGGAATGGTGATGATGAATTACCAGTATTTTGCGTAGCGGCTATTTTAATTATGAACCGGCATAAAATGATCAAGGAAACAAATTCAATTGATGATCTCATAAAGGTAGATCCATTCTACTTGATATTCTTTTAGCTCTATACAATTTGATTGTCCAACTGAATCACCTGGGCAATGCAATTCCCACTCATATCGATATCCTGTGGTAGAAACAGAAAATTTAATTGAGTTTTTCTGAAGAGCTACATTGTTGAATAGCAAATCACAAAAAATAATTGCATATAGGTAGGGTGGACTTTTGTAGCTAAGAGAAACAAAGGACCAACAAGGATGAAAGAGGTTCATGTCCTGCTATACCGAAACCTACCTTACACTCTACTATGGGCGAGGATGCATAGTAGCATTCAAAGATTACTCTTTGGTCTTTAGATTAGCTTCTGCAACTTTGCTCTTAAAGTGACAAGGGGCCTCGATCATAAAGACTTTGTTGCTAATGTTATGGTCTTCAAACTCGTCCTGTCATCTCAGTCATTGCCGAAAGAGAAATATTTTGCTGTCTTTCAACCACACAAATTGACTTGTATGATTACATGAGTTTATACACATAGATATGCGGAATTATAGATTTTTAAGTATAAATTTATTGGTTCTTTTAGGATGGATGTTTTGCTTGAGAAAATTATTAGGTCGTTTTAGCAGGTGGATAAGTAGATATTGCTTTCCTGTTATAATTTCACGGATTTGCCATGATTTGAACATATTTACCTGTCAGTATGCTGTTGATTAAATGCACCAAATTTCACTTCTTAAAAATAGACTTAAAGAGGGGTACGATTGATCTTCATATGCAAATTAATTACCCGCAGCAGAGGCCTGAGTTTTCTGGTGTTATATCCATGTTCATCCCTTAGTTCCTCATACACATAAGCAGTAAACTTTTGTTGCATGCAGGCTTATCCATTGTTTGTTCTTATCAGCTTATATATGACAAATATCATGTTTCTTACTTTTCTCTAATCACCGGAACAGCAGATTAACTTTTCTGCTGTGACATTTTTCATTCTTTCTGTTTTAGTTCATAATTCAGTGTTTACGTATGTCAACCATCAAAAAAGAAAATTGCTGAGCAGATTGGAACAGGATTTTGTACGCTTAAATATGATTACGAAGGCCCTTTTCTATTTTCATTTGATAAAATTCGAGTATAAAGGAAGTTTTAAAAAAAACAAACAAACAAAAAAAAAAAAAAAGAAAATTGAAAAAAAGATAATAGGAAAGGAAATGAGTTTCTAAACAGGTTTCTTGTTTTATATTTTCCTGAGCTCTGATTTTGTGTGCCTTTCCTAGGTTTATTGACTTTCTGCCCTCTCTCTCTCTCTCTCTATTTTTGTCTTTTTTTAAATGTGTTGAAAACAGTTATGTCATCATTTCGTCTTTTTGTCTTCGTACTTTCATATGGATTTTATGGATTTTTTTCACATGCTGTGTCGCACATAGCTACACAGTTTTGCATGAAACTTTTGCGCTGGGAGTAACAAAATATTCTATGACCAAGGGTTCTTGAATGTTTTTCTTTATGCTATGCTTACAGATATTCAATGATAGGATGCTCACTATCAGGGTTAAGAGATGTGTGCGTTCAGCTATTAAACTCCGCAAGAAGTATTTCTACAAGGTCTGGTGCTTTAATTTGTTGACTTTTTGTTAATTGTTTTCATCTGCAATTAGCTCAGAGTTGGGGTGCTTTTTTATCTTCTCTTTGTTATATATCCATATGGTTGTTTTTACTTCATAATTTTTAATGAAGCATAGACACACATTTGATATATAGTGTGTTACTGCAGCAGTTTTTTATTGCATCACATTGTGTATGCCCGTCCTTCAATATTCTTATCGTGGGCTTCTTCCTACCTACTTCATTTGTAATCTCTATCATTTCTTGGGTTAGGACTGATCAGAAATGTATTTTAATAGCAAACTCACATACACTCTGCACTCACAAACAGAAACGAGCACCAACCCATTGACCACCTACATTTTTTTGGTCCTGTTTTTCTCTCTTTCATGTGTGATTTTAAACTTGTTTTCTTTGAACCAGTTGATCAAGAGTAGGAGCCCTGCTGATTGGCAGAACTAATAGGATAGCTCTTGATATGCTTATAGAAATGAAGTTCAGCCTTGGCAATTTGAGCTGGTAGCTGCAATTAAAATTTGAACGGCATCATGGGATTTCATGGGTTTTAGATTTTTATTGTCAAGGAGCGTGTTGCAAAGTGCTTATGCTGTCGGAAGATTCATGCTGTCCTTTATATCAATAAATCTCCACCTGCTGTGCAAGGTAACTTACTGATCCTTTTATCTTTGCTGGCACAGCATGTCGACAGTATTCTATTTAAAATGATGTAGTTAGTTGAGGCTTGTTTAGGATTCCACACTTCAGTAGGGTGTTTTATATGCAATCGAAGTTAGGGTTAAAGATTGATGGATATAATTGTTATGGGTTAATGTTTACTTATTGTAACACCATTAAAAGGTTCCAAAAGGGTGGATTTATAATAATGTTTTGGAAGGAAAAAATTGTTCATCTCTATCTTATTGTTAGAAGTTATTATCAACGTTCCATTTGTTGGAATTGCTTTGAATAAAAATTTCAAGGATTTGTCCGCAGTGAGTTTAGAATGTATTTTCATGAGATTGTATATATATTTGTCTATAGGTCGTTAAAACAAATTTGGTTGTGAAATTTAAAGTTAGATTCAACTTACATTCACTATCCTAACATGACCTTGGTTAGCAGGAAGTTTGCAACATTGGGATGGAGAATATCTTTGCTTTGTAAGACAATGCTGTTATTGAATGTTTTCCGTTTTCGATATTTTTGAAGGTGGGGGAGGGTTGCAGCTTGGGAGATTTGATCGGACTCCAGATAATGTGTTCTACTTCTATTGCATGCAGGTTAGATTATTCATCATGGATTTTCTATTCTTTACCTGGGAGACAATCATGTACTAATATTTCATTACTTTTGTAAAGCAATTTTTTTAAACTAATATTTCATTGGTTTTGTAAAGCAATTTTCTGAACTAGTTTACCTAGTTCAACCAAGTCACTGATGAGTAAGACAATTTTATATTATAAATGAAACTTTTTTTTTTTTCTCTTATTTTTTTTCTTGGTCAGTGATATAGAATAAAGAACGAAACAAAATTGAACGTTTAAAACTAAAGATAGTAAATTTTTTTTTCCACACGATTGATGAAATTGAGATCCAGTCCACACCCAATTTTAAGGAGTTCCACACGTTTTTAAAAGAACTTGAAGTTCTACATTTTAGGGTGATTTTATTGGCACCACTCATTTTGCGCTTCGGGCATTGGTTATTTTTTTTAATTCAAAAACTTATTAGTACCACATATTTGATCAAAATACTATTGGCACCACTTTTGCAATTAAATTTATTGGACACAAAAACGCAAACTATTCTCACTAAAATTAAAATATAAAAATCCATTTTCTCCATAACTTTCCCTCTCTCTACTTGTTAAGTGCCACTGCCGAACCTCTGCCGCACTTCGCCATTGCCGATGTAGAATTTTCTCCAAAACCTCGAAATTGTTAGATAAACTTATAAATCTTACCTATATGTAATTAATAGTTTTGATTTTATCAATTTGAATGGCATTATGAATTTGAATGTGAATTTATGTGTTTTATTGTGAATTTGTAAGACTTTGTATATAAATTCGCTATGCAGCAGGAGAATCGAACATAACAGAGTCGAATAATTGAATCGACCTTTATAGAATCGAAAATAGTGCTAATATTGGACTTTATAAAGTTGATTTTTCTATATTTGGGAAGTTGTAATTATAAAGTGGTTCGACTTTTGTAAAGTCGAACATTGTTACAATATTTGACATTCCGAAAATTGATCCTTATGTTCGATTTTATGAATGTCGATTCTTATAGATATGTTCGACTTTTATAAAATCGATCATCAAATTATGTATTGAATTACTTTTGGTCAGAAGACTCTGTGAAAATCAAATGGTGCACCGTCGTATCGACTTTCATATAGTCGATAGTGGCATTGTAAATTAGAGTTTCAAATAATTTGTTCCAACCATTTATGAACAAAATTTTTATATCATACATAAATAATCATAAAAATAAGTTATTTCACTAATATCTATACATATTACATATATATTATATAGGATTTGAGGATGTATCTTTGGATTTGGTGATATGGATGGAAAATTGATATAATTTAGAAATGACTCAATTTTTTTTCAAAATCAGTCCAATATATATATATATATGTGTGTGTGTGTGTGTGTGTGTGGTTAAGCGTATAAAACTCTCGTATTGTGGGGTCTTGAAGGGTCTGATGTACGCAATCTTACTCCTATGTCCAGAGAGTTTCGAACGGGATGAATCCATGACCCATAAATCATAATGGAGATATGCATATCTTTAAGCTATTGAAATTCAAGTTAGGGCATTAAATATCACCATTATCAATTTCAGGGGAGATTCAATATGAAGTAATTATAATAATTAGATGTCATGTAAATAATAAGTCATTTCCAATAATATCTAAATGTGATAAATAATTATGTATATGTTAGTGGGTTTTATGAGTACAAGATGAAGTTAGAGAGTGGGAGAATATGAAGATGGAGATTGAATGGAGAAGGTTGAGTGTTTTGACAAATCTTCAGTAAAAGAAATTTAGAATTTTTTGCGAATTGGAGATGAAGTGTTGAAAATTTTGGTTGAAGATGATTAAAGGAAGATGAAATGTTGGTAGGGAATTTGAGTGAATGGGCATTTTGGTTATTTTGATATGTGGTGTCAAGGTGTAATTTTGGTGGTGCCTACATACTAATTTAATTCCAAATTAATTAGTATGGTGCTAGAAGAGTTTTCAATTTAACAGGTGAGGTGCCAATATAGTAGGATGTCGAAAGCAAAATGCATGGTGAAAATAAAATCACCCAAATTTTATTCATTCCAAATATGATTTTCAAAATGCAGCACAACTTGTATTTAAAGACATTAAAATAACCTGATATTAGAAAACAAAGGGAAATTAGACACCAGAAGCAAAAGGCCATTACTGAAACGAAAAAAAAAAAGGAAGAAGTTACAACGCCAATGCTGTGAACCAATGCAGAAAAAGTTCAATTTCGAACTTGTATTTTTCATTATTTGATGAAGGCATTGTTGTTCAATATTGGACCTTCTAGACCCAAATTTTTTCATGGAAAGAGGGCGCTTCCGCTTTAAATCCTCGCTCCCACTCTTTCTGAATTTTAGCCTGCATGATTGAAATTCTCCGCTCTTGCTTATGCTCTCACAATGTGAGTTGGTTATTTAGCTTTATACACATTGTTGGTGTACACTAATGCTATAAACGAATGTGGAAGATGAGAAGCCAAAATTGAAACAACGATAGCTGCGAAGGAAGAGGTGAAATTCCTTGCCCAGTTTCTAATAAATTGACCAAACTTGAATCCATCTTTTTTTGCTATTGTTTTTATTATTATTCTTTTGCTTGTTCAAACAATTAAGTATGGTAACATATATCTTTTTTTGCTACTCTAAAAATGAATTCATTCATTTTGTTTCCTCTAATTTTATTACCAAAATAACAATTGTTCAAGATTATATAAAAATATTCATCATGGGCAAAAAATTGATTTAAGTATAACTTCAAAATGTGCCGGCACATGAAAACCACCCCACCAAATTCTTGTCATAAAACAAATTCATTTAATTACATGAAATACTATTGAGAATTCTAACAGTCCAATACCATCTATAATTTACGTACCGTGACTCTTGATTTATCAATGTAGGTGACAAACTTCTC
>MKEJ01076920.1:0-13237 GCA_001753735.1 Embelia ribes
TTCTTTTTTACTTAAAAAAGAAATGCACTCACCCTCCGGTATATCTAGCGGGTTCGGGGCATGCTCCGGATTCTCTAGGAAAATCTAGGCGTGACACCACTCCTTTCTCTCACTTCGTGGTTGATAAAAATAGAAATGAGAAAGAAGTGTGAGAGTCAACACTTTTAATCGGAAATTGACTAGTTGAATCGATCCATCTGGACTTGGATCGATCGAACTGAACAATTGGATCAATCCAACAGCTCCTGAATCGATCGAAGTCACTGGAATTTTTGGCCCAAATCCTTCGGGCCGAAAACTTCCAAAAAGACCCATAATCACTAATAGACACTAATGGAAGTATCAAGCAACTTTCGGAATGTCATTTGAGCGTCTGAATCTCGATCTACATGACTTAACGCGATTACCGACGAACCCCGACTAAACCCTCGAACCAATCACTGAAATCACTACGAATGAATTTCTACGACCTCGAGATTTACCCCACGACTACTAGATAGATGCTACACTATGAATGCATCACTACGACCATGAATCATAGTCCCCGATCATGATATGCATATGCAAATATGAAAGGCATACGACGATTACGAATACGACAAACAACGACTATGAATGCAATGAACAACTATTACGAATGCAACGACAAGAATAAATAACATCATTAATGGTGATTAATAATATTATTTAATTACGAAAAATTTATACGAATTTTTGGGACGTTATATATATTGCATTAATGACTTGAATTAAGATTTACTTTCCACGTCAATAAATAAGAAAATTGAGTAAAAATTTTCGGCATGTGTAGCATTGCTTATGCTATATGTCATTGTTATTACTAATTCTATCGACTTTCTGTAAACATGAGTAATTAATTTTGAAGTAACTACATAAAATATTCGGCCAAATATAACATGAGAGAATTTTTAGTTGTGTTGCCTCTAAATCCCCATCATTTGGCTTTTGTTTCATTTTCTCCCGCATTCTTTACTTGTTTTGGTCTGTTAGAATAAATTTAGATTTAATATAATTGATCTTGATTTCTAGAATAATATTATGTTTCCTAATTATAAATTAGATTTGATGTGATTGAATAAAACATATAGATTTGATTTTTTCTTGTCTTAATTTATTGTACAAGACTTGTCAAGTTTATATATAGATTGTTTATCAATTCTTTATATCATAACATTAATAAAAGTTCTCTCTTTATTATTCATTAAATTTGTCATTTTCGAGTCATTTGGTCCTGTTAAACAAATTTTACCTCGTCCATTCACATTGTTATACTCTGTTAAATAGGATGTTAAGTATCTTTAGCGACAAAAATATTTGCGGTTAAATATTTTAATTTATTTTGCTAAAAACATAACTGCGCAACAAAATTAGTTGTGGCAAATAATTAGGCTTGATAATAAATTATACTTATATACAATTTATTCTCATGATACATAAATTTATCTTTAATTATATTTAATGTTTAAATATTTTGGCCATGAAAGTGCATTGCATCTTTTGTTTGTATTTTATTTTTCAGATTTTTCTCATTTTCTCATATAAATGTAAGAATTTGGATGATAAATAAAGGCATCCAGATTATATATCATCGCATATAATAGAAACAAAATTGTTGTGCTGAAGATTATGCTGAAGATACTTATCGGTCTTTGGCGACAAACTATTGATTTTTAGCGATTATAAATGTTGTTACAAAGACTAATAACGAATTTTTTTAATGAATGGGTGCTACTATATGTGGTTAAATTGTTTAACCGGGGCAAATGATAGGGGATAAAAATAAAATAAGTTAAAAAGCAGCGGACAAAATTAAACATAAGTAAAGGAATTGGAAGTAAATTAAATTCCCCTAAACAATAAATATGTTTGTATCAAACGTCAAGAATATTTGGTCACGAACAATAGGCCGCATTAGGAATGATATATTGGCTGGATTTTGAAAACTTTGACCCGACCCGGTCCGACCCTAAACGAACCAAACTCCCGCCTAGACTTGACCCGGTTATAGTTGGGCGCGACACGTCTGCTAGATCACGACCCATTATTTTGGGTTTATTTGATGGAGGCTGGGGAAAACTTTTTGGAGTTTATAACGTTATGCAATTTGGCTCGACCATATCCAACATAATTTCGACAGTCAACTACATAATAAATTAAGGGACCAAATGGTATCAACTCAACGTAATATCATGCTGTAATGAATTGGCAAAATTCGAACATAAAATATTCATTGGCTGCCGTGTAGGAGCCCTCCAATTAGACTTTTCGCTAGTAAAAGATTTGCTGAATTCTTATAACCTATCTAGAAAACTTTGCACACTTGTGGATAGAAATAGTTCAAGAAATAAAATCCGTCGATTTGGTACAATTGGAAAAAAATTAATTGTGAAAGAATATTATTTTTTTGAAATTGATATATACGGGTCGAACGAATACGAAAGGGAGATCAATTAAAAACAAAAGAAGGGCATGAATAAACCACTATGTAATATTTGTCAATTTCACAAAGATGCATGCTAATGTTTTTCTTTCTCTAAATTTACGGTGTTACCGTATGAATTTTAGCAATCCTAATCCTCCTTAGCCTATATGCACATTTTTAAAAATACAAACTAGCCTATATGCACATTTTTAAAATACAAAAAGGAAAGCAAACACAAACCATAATTCTGTTTTTGTATTTACTATAATATTTTTAATGAAATAAATGTAATAATATGTAAAAATGCTACTCTTAGAGAAAATGGAATTTCAAGAACCTAATTCTCTCTCCTAGGGCATATGGTTAGGCCCCAGATTTTCAACTTACCAAGGAGATTAGAAAATTATTTTAACCAAATTTCGGTTACTATTCGGTCTCTAATTTGAGACTGATCATAAATTCCGTCGCTAAATTTAATTGCAGACTAAAATATTTCGGTTACTAATTAATCTCTAAATTAGTTTTGCAACCGAATAGATACTATATTTCCGGTTTCCTTTTTTTCATTTCTTGTAGTGTCTCTCGATCGTGAAACTCTTGGGATGAATTAAGTCTAAGAAACTCAAAGTGAAAGCAAGGACTTAAGATCCATTTAGTAAATTCATGATGATACCATTTCAAGCTTTAACAACATCTAGTTGTGAGGAAATAGTAAAATAAATATGAAAAATGGAAATTATTGAGAAATGGCAGATAAGAAAAATGCTAACATAGGGGTCTATTTGTCTAGATCTATTCTTCATTATTGTTCTGTTTGTTATTACTTTACGTTTTTTTTGTTTTCCAAGATAGATTGTAATAAATGTTATATCTACATTAAATTTTGGATTTATAAGCACACATTAATAATTTATTTATTAAAGATCATTAATACCATGAAACCGAAACTCTAAGAGTTGATGTGAATACTTGACTTGAACAACAAATGTTACCAACCCTAGCAATGCTTCGGGCAAATGAAGTTTAATTTTGCTCAATTTCATAGTTGGAAAAACGTGTTTCCAAAAAGTACGAATAACGCAATATTGATTTTACTATCCGTGATTTTCCTCGTGATAATCCCTACCTATGTGCACAAGATTTCCCCTTTTCTCCTCCAGCCTGTTAAGTTCGATGTTAATTTTTCCATTTATCAAGAGAATAAGCCGGACCTGCGATCAAAATCACCAGAGATTAGAACAAATAGCTCGAAGGAATCAAGTATAGGGAAAAAATGTAACTTGTTTACGGGAAATTGGGTCCCTTTTCCCGAGGGGCCTTACTACACGAACGAAACTAAATGTGTTATTGATAACCGACAAAATTGCATGAAATTTGGAAGACCGGACTCCGATTACCTAAAATGGAGGTGGAGACCCGATGAGTGCGAGCTATCTTTGTTCGATGCGGCTCGGTTCTTAGAGCTTGTTAGGGGAAAATCAATGGCTTTTGTTGGCGACTCGTTAGCAAGGAACCAAATGCAATCATTACTGTGCTTATTGACTAGTGTAAGTACTCTTAAAATCCAAAAAACAGCACATGTTATAAACCCGAAACCTTAATTAAAATCCTAGCCTGGAAACAGGCGTCAATCGACTGACATGCTTAATCAATCGAGTCGCAATTTAAAAGAACAATTAAAAATGTTATTTCTTGGAAATAACTTCTTCTTTTTTTTGTTTTCAGGTGTCACGGCCACTAGATATATCATACGTAATGGAAATATCCGAACGATGGTTCTACACCGATTACAACTTCACGTTAGCTCATTTGTGGACACCTCATTTGATCAGAACCCAAGGCACTGAAGTTTACTCCAAAGTTCCCTCGAACCTCACCCTAGACGAGGCCGACACAAATTGGGCATCAAATATTGAGGACTTCGACTATGTGATCATCTCAGCTGGGCACTGGTTCTTGAGGCCATTATTGTACTACGAAAGAGGTAGATACGTAGGGTGCCACCTTTGCGAAAAAGAGCAAGCCACTGATAAAAAATTGTCCTACGCGTTCCGCATGGCCTATCGGACTATGTTCAAGACTATTTTGGATAACCCAAAATTTAAAGGGATGACCTTTTTAAGAACTATAACTGAGTCACATGTTGACCATAGAGACAAGTGGGGCGAAGAAGGGGATTGTAATCGGACAAGCCCGTTCGCAAGGCAAGAAATAAAGTTCGACGATGTTACAAAGGAATTGTTGTTGATACAGATGGAGGAGTTGATTACCGCTGCTAGAAACGGGGAGGAAAGAGGCTTGAAGTTTAGATTGTTGAATATTACCGAGGCGATGGCCCTTAGGCCAGATGGTCACCCAAACAGATACGGGCACTGGCCACACGAGAGGCTCCGAAGACCCGATTGTCTTCATTGGTGCTTGCCTGGCCCCGTCGATCTCTGGAATGAAATTTTGCTCGAAATGTTGAAAATGGAGAGCGAAGGACAAACATTGTTTTATTCATAAACATTAAAGAATCTAATCTTGGTTGTTTAGAGGCTGATATTTATAGTTAGACAATGAAGCAAGTTGTTTTTTTGTTTTTTACTAGCGTAAACAATCTCGCCAATGCACGAAAACCTCATACGCATCACCAACATATCGTTGTACTCGCATTCTCACTTGGATGGTCTATCGACCCTAGTTGTGTTCCACGTCTTGGGTCTCGACACATGTATTAGATATGTTTGAAATGGGCGATGGATGATACTCATACGCATGCTTGCATTTCTATTACGCGTTATAGCCCCATGAGCTATATGCAATATGTATCATGAAAGAATTGAAATTTGTATTTGCCAATAAATGACCACACAATACAAATCCAAATAATAGGCCCATGCACAACATTCTGAAGACATTACCAACATATATGTGTTCACCAAAAAAAAAAAACATCTACAATTGAAAAGCTGCTTCTTCTTCTTCTTCAATTGAAAACCAAAATAAGAAAATGAAGGAAAAAGGAAAAGGAAATTTTTTTTTCTTGAACTTAATAGTGTTAGACCCAAATTTTCCCGAACAGCAATGCTTGAACTCACCATCTTTTTCACCCACAAATCTTACCTGCTAATCAGCATTCTCATATGGAACAATCTTTGCGCTGATTACTTGTCGTTTCTAATCCTGCCACATTTTACGCCTTGAAATACGTTTTCTTATACAACAACGAGTAAGATTTTTGCTCGAGCTAGTGATTTTCCCCGCCCTCCCTTTTCAACATCTCTAGCAAAAGATCACTCCAAGCATCAATAGGCCCAGGCAAGCACCAATGTACACAATCATTATACAAAGTCACATTCTCATTTGGCCAATGTCCATACCTACTCGGGTGCCCATCTGGCCTCAATAACATCGCTTGTGTTGTGTCGAGTAGCCTGAACCGCCTCTCTCTCGCCCTCCCTTCCCGCTCCGCGATCCTGGTGACACAGAATAGATAGATCGTTCAGTTGTTCGGTACTTTTATTCAGTATTTAGTTTTTAGAGACAATTATTAGATGCTACGTATTTTGTTTGTTCCTATTTGTAGCAGACTCTTCAGGGTTTTATTGAAACTAATATGCATCTATAGTTTATATTACAAAGTCCCCAAATGTAATATTTTCTTATTTTAAAATATTTTACAAAAATCAAAACGGAAGAATAACTGAAAGCATAAATTGTATATGCATTGTAGGATGTGCAAAAAAAACATAACTTTTATTAAGTTCCATATCAATTCTAAAAATGAAACTTTTCTTTTGAGTACGACGATCAAACGGTACAAATTCGAGTATTTACTAAGCCTATATATAGAATCTTGTGCTATGTAATTTCAGAGGTGATTATTTGATAAATAAAATATATACCATTAAAAAGAGTGTTGGATCTGTCTTGATCTTGAAAAGTCCAAACTTTATTCGTTTAAGTTAAAACGTCGTACATTACCTGAACTCCTCGATTTGAGTCAGATACATCTCCAAAGAAGCTCCCTCCAAAAGCACTTCCTTGCTTTTAAAAGGCTTTTTCCTTAAGCAATTCCCACCCTCATTCCATATCCCTCCTTCAAAGTGAGAAGGTGCAAAAGTCCTAAGAAAAGTCACACCCTTGAAGTTTTCCAATTCATTTATCGCTTTAAAAGCCGTTTTAAGAGCCCTTCGGTAGCCGTAGTACATTGGTAGGTCAGTCACGTTGGGTTTCTGGCAGAATCGGCAGCCGACTAGGCTGCGGTTTACGTAATACATGGACGGGCGATAGTACCAGTTGCCAGCAGAAATGACTACGTAGTCGAAGTCCTCAATTTGGGTGGTCCATTTCTCGTCGAATTCGTCTAGGTATAGGTTGAAAAGGCCAGTGTGAGTTGGTCCATCCGCGTCTGCTTGAGTTGTCTTGACCAAAAATGGCGACCAAAAAGTAGCGATCGTGAAGTTGTAAGATGGGTATATCCATCGTTTGAGGTTTTCATCTTCGGTGTACGAGTCGTCCATAGGATACTCCACCTTAATTTGCAAAAAATAAATTTAAAAAAAATGTAAAGCATGATCTTCAAAATATGAATTACGCGATTTCTACCAATGTTTTCCATCTTCGGACTCAAACACCGGGTAGCTTAGAAAGAATGCCATTTTCCGCACTCTTAACAAAGAAAATAGTCTAACATCATAACATATATCGAACTTTCAATTCGATTTTCTACAAAAATATTAACACATTGAAATTCATCACAAAACGAAAACTTCAACTAAAAAGCAATTTTTGAAGCCTTTTTTTTAACCTATAGATGAGTGCCAATAACTTACCATAGACTGAAAATAAAACCGATGCAAAAGTTTTTTTCCCTTGGATTAATAATTTATTATCTATTTATTACAACAATTATTATCGACTAAGACACAAACATAATTATATCCAAGCATGGTCATGAATAGCAGTTCAACAATTTAGCAAAACCATGGATTAATAATTTATTATCTAATTATTACAACAATAATTATTGACTAAGACAAAAACATAATTATATCCAAGTATGGTCATAAATAGTAGTAGTTCAACAATTTAGCATAACCAATTGCTAGATCTGTGAAGAAAACAGTCCATATAATAATAATAAAAATTTAAAAATATGAATTAGTTCAGCAACTCCACGCTATGACAGGCTTGAATTTTGTCATGACATTAGTGTATTATTATTATAATAATAATATAATCAACATGCTTACTTTATTCACGCATAATTGAAAAGTCCAAATCAAATAAACTGACAAGCTAAAAGCTGTCAATAATTTTATTGATGAAAAGTTCTCAATAATGTTGTCATCTGCTAGTTTTCTTTTTATCTGTTAAACACATGATATGTCATGAAATTGTTACTTGAAAAAATAAAAAATATCAATTTATTAAGTTCATATTATCCTACGTATTACCCTACTCATGATATTGAGTGAATCACATAATTTTATTAGTGATGGAGATTTTATACATACAGGTAGAATTTTTCTAATTAAAGAAAAATTTATTGCTTACAACCAGTTTAAATAGAGATAATAATAAAATATAACAAAAAGATTATGATAAATAATAACTAATAGAATAATGGTTGCTAACCAACCCATCACCTCCCACAATAACAAATACTCCCTGTCCAATACCCAATTTTAAATAAAATTAAATTTAAATTTAAAATAAATATTAATAACCTAGTACTTCTTCCGTCCAAAATTAATTGGATGGTTTGACTTGACAAACAGTTTTATGCAATTTCAAATTTAAAATTTGAATTGGTGTTAAATGACCTAAATTGCCCCTATTGGTGGTTGATTTGACATGAACTCCTAATAATTGTAAGGGTAATATAGATAATTCAGTTTATATTGCGATGATTGTTATATCTTAAAATAGAAGTTTCGAATTATTTTTAGATATCCCAATTTAGAAATGCGATTAATTATTTGCGGATAGATCGAATATGTTCTTATAAATATTTGTCTTACTCTTGGTTTTAATAATTAGGATGAACAACGGTGTGATTTTTATTTTTTTTTGTACTTATTAAATTTCTCTAAAAAGTGAAATATCTAATTAATTTTGGATAATCTAATAAAATGAAAATTAGCACGCTTATTTATGAATGGATGGAGCAAAAGATGATAGGAAATATAGTTGGTTTCATCTGTTCACTTAGCAAAGACAACCAATATCTAATCACTTGTTTAAATTTATATGATAGTACTTTTTAATAATAAATATCAAATGATGAAGGTTCCCATAGTTTAGACCAAATTCAGTTTGGTTTATATAGATTCAACTCATACAGTAATGGTGCTAAAGTTTCGAAAAGTGATAGAATTGGTCCTTTTTATGGACCAAAAATTGATCCCTGTGGGGTTGTCTTTGGGTATATTAGTCATTTAACAATCATTCGTATATATTGGTACCGCCTCCGACTATGAACATGATAGCAATTTTAAGCTTTGAACAATACCACGAAAAGGGCCAAATTCTATCGCCTTTTATAAAAATGAGGATCAAGGTCGTCACCTTTTCAAAATGTGGCCATCATTAGTGTTGTAATTGGAAAATAAAAAACTGTTTCATATATACATATATATATGTGTGTGTGTATATGTGAAACAAGAGGAGCCATTTCTGTAATTTAACTTTTATCAAATTTTGGACTTTATTTTTTTGTTTATCACATCTAGGCTATTCGGGTATATCTTATTCGAATTACTCGAAAAAAAATGAGATTCTTAAACCCGAATTGCTTAAATCCGAAATTCTCGAATCCAAAATAGAAATCAGAAACTCGAACCCGAATGAAACTAAAACCCAAACCTGAATTACCCAAACCAAACCCGAATTATATATATAAAACTACGAGGTTTCTTATATATATAATATAAAATTATGGGGTTTCATTATTCAGATAATTCGAATAATTACCCGAATTATCCGAATCCGAATTACCCCAATTTTTTTATAAAAAAAACGAACCCAGACCTGAGTTTTGAAAAATTCGGATCGAATACCAAATTTTAGATTCGAAAATCCAAATTTTGTTATCCCCTAATCATATTAGCACCTAATTAAATAAATTGGGATAATCCAAGAAAAAAAAGTCAAGAATAATATCTATCTCACTTGCACTCCCACTGAACCTCAACAGAGTAATGCCAGAAGCTACCTAAACATTGAAAATAAGTAATGGCTTAGGTGAACAGTCTTTTCACAAACCTTTTCTCCTAAAAGTCTAAAGAGACGACTGAAAATTGGTTTATAATTAATTAAATAAGTACTAAAACAAAGTAAATGGAAACGGAAATTTACAAAAACACTAGTTTTGAGTCAAACTTCAAAGGGGTCAGGGAAAAAAATAATTAAATAAATAAAGCTTAAATTTAATCAGTTATTAACCCGTGACTGGCATATATTTTATCCGATTATTATGATACACTCAAGCTGACATACAAATTTAGATGAAAATAAAAAAATAATATTTCAAAATTTGTATTAAATACAAATAAATATCACGCGTACCCTTAACAGTTTATAATTATTCTTATCACTAATGATTGCGTAGCACTTAGTCTTGCAATGGCTATACATTCCAAAACTAAAGTGACACAATAATTTTTAGGCATTATAAAAAAAAATATATATTTATTATTTGTAGACGGAAGCATGACTCTACTCAAAAAATGGTAAACTATGATAAGAAACCAAATGTAACTATAAAGATAGTTATACGTTTTAAATATAATACTTTTAGTGAAATTATATATATATATAAAGAAAAGAGATTAGATATGATTTACTTTTTATTTTAGCGAGTCTTTAAGTAGCATGAAAATTTCGCAAGATCGAGTCTTAATTACGAGTTTCGGAAGCAAAGAGTTTATGTATCAAACATGGCCTTAATAGCGAAAAAATGAGTTGGCTTACCCTGGATAAGAGGCATATCAACGACTGCATATGATTTCTCCCCACGGAGTCTCCGACAAACGCCATCGATTTCCCCCGAACAATGTCCAAGAACTGAAAAGGGTTGAAAATCGGCAGCTCACACTCGTCCGGCTTCCACCTCCACTTCATAAACTCCGTATCCGGCCTTCCGTACTTCATGCAATTTTGATGCTCGTGTATTGCCCAACACGTCGTGTTCGTGTAGTACGGCGCCTCGGGGTTCGGAACCCACTCCCCCGTGAATATATCGCAATTGTTATCGTTCCTAGTCACTTCTTTCGAGCGTTCTACGTGTTCGAGCGAGGATGGTTGTTGAGATAAAGTGCTTAAAGCTGTGAAGATGATTATTGTTAGGGAGATTAGTATGATTAACACTATTTTTGGGGTGCTTTTGAGTGTGTGGCTATTAACAAAGGGGAGCTCCATTGTTTGGAGCTTCATTAGAGTTTTGTGAGAATGGGAGAGAATGATGACATGCTCATTTAAAAGGGGTGTGGTCGTGGAACAACCAATGAGATATACGTATAAATTTTATGGATAGACTGAACTTACGTAAAAATAAATAAATAAATTATGGTGTAAATTTAATATTAGAATTATACATAAAAAAATTTATACTAAAAATTTTGGCCTAAAAAAATTGTAAAAATGACTGTAAGTGCTCTAATAAACTCGGAGGCCGATCCCTCGGAGTGGTCCATTGTATGGATAAAACAAAGTTTTATCACAAGGCTTGTGGTAATAAAATGCGCACAAACTACAAACGAAAATGTTGGAACATTACGCTAATGTTTGCGTGACAAGATATTATGTCTTGATTGTTATATCTTGTGGATTGATCAGCGTAAAATATATTACTCTATAATTGTTATTACGAAATTTGTACTTGTTCAAATGACAAGGTTTGGGTTAGATAAGAAAGAGTAATTTACGCGATCATCCCACATATCCAATCGAAATTCTAGCAAGTCTTGTAGTTACGACGGATAGTTCCCAAGTTTTGAATATGTGACACTTCTGGTTATTTTAAAAGCGGAAGCTATCCTGAACGATGAAAAATAAATCAGGTGATCCATGTGCAGTACATCGAGGGGTAAACAACTCCTTTTGCAATTATTCACGTTGCCATTATCTCTAAGTTCGTGCATGTTGAGGTTTCCAAAATTAGGGGGGAAAATATGAAATGAACTAATTATCACATTTGCCTTAAAATTTCAAGACCAAATCCGTCACTTTTCTAAATTATGGGGACTATTGTGTTTAAATTAAAACTATGGGGGCCAAATCGATTTTTATGTATAACTATAGGAAGCATTGTAATTCATCTGATAAGATAATATTACTAGCTAAATCAGATTACCTAAAATGGCCAAACACGTACATATATATAAAATATAAAAAATTGTTTCTCCTCTCTGTACAATAGTGTTTTTTTTTTTTAAATACAAGAATTACTACACGTTGAGAACAAAATGCTACAAATTCATAACAATATACTATTATTGTTTTTAATTTATTTCTAATTAAATTTGTTTTAGTAAATTATCCTCATATCAAAGTAATATTATCCTCAAAATACAATAATTCTGTTCAAAATTTTCAGAATTTATTTATTTATTTATTTATTTTTATTTTTATTTTTATTTTTTTGGTATTGGGAGCAAATCCCAAGTAAGAAGTATTCATTAAGTGAAGTCACATCGCCTAATAACTTTTGAATGTTTTTTTTTTTTTTGAAAATAACTTTTGAATGTTAAAGCAACAGCATCAGTTTGGGTAGCAAAATTAATTAAAATAGCTAAAAAAATATTATTTTTTCTATTTTACTGGTTTTCTATTCATCCATAGCATACATTAGATTAGTTATTTTACATAATAGCTATAATCTTAATTATTGTTTATACCTCTTTATTCTAGTTCGAAATACATTTAAAATTAACATTGATAAACAACTATTATATTTTGATAATTTTTCGATGAAAATTATTAAATTTATATGTCAATATCATTTTTTTTATTGAAGTGCATTTCAAAAGCTTTAATACGGTGTATGACATAAAAAAAATATATGCCGGATAAAATTTAAGTTATAGCCTTTTTAACAAAATGAGGGGGAAGAAAAATAAAAGGGGAGAGAAAAATGCACGTAAATGAGGGGAAAATTATCTACCGATGCTATATTTATGGCTAAATATAACTAATTACTTTAAAAATTGCTAAAATATTCAATGACTTAGTTAATCCGATGCATGCATAATTTTAATTTTTTGATAAAATTATTAACTAAAATAAATCTGCTGTGAATGCTCTTACTGCTGCATATATATTTACTTTTATTTCACATATCAAGAATAGTGAATTAAGACTGGAGTTGCACTAAAAAAACCTACTGAATAAAAAATTTTGGGTTAAATATGATTTTATAAATACCTTTATGAAAAAATACCACGCAATATTAGCGAAATCTGCACTACATTTTTTTTTTTATATTGTTGTTATCATTTCGATACCCCTATCTTTTGTGAAAATTTATCTATATATTTATATTTTCCATTGAACTCTTATTGCTTAAGTAATAATCATGAACAAAATAACTAGGATCCTCTTTTTCACTTGAGCAATTATTTAGATGGCAATGTTGAAAATTTTGAAATGATTTAAGGGATAACTATATGTACTTATGAGTTATATGAAAAAGCACACTGTATATTGTTTGTCATGTGAGTTATGGTTTTTGTTTTGTTTTTTTTTTATTGTTTTTGACAGTCATGTGAGTTATGGGTTATTGGTTACAATTTGAAGCTAAAAGATTTT
>MKEJ01076929.1:0-10185 GCA_001753735.1 Embelia ribes
AAAAAATATCAAATAAAAAAATAAAATAATATTATTAATATAACATAATTTAATAAAATTTAAAAATAAATTTTACTTAAAAATGTCATAACTTAATATATAAACATTCAAAATTATACAACCATAAGTAAAAAATAAATAAATAAATAAATAAACCGGCTATACAAACATAGGAAAAAAAAAACTGTTATACAACCAAAGGAAAAAAAAACACCGTTTATACAACCGAATGTAAAACAAAAAATAATAATAAATGAACCGGTTTGACATGTTTGTGACCGGTTTTGACTGGTTTGACCAATTTTTGACCAGTTCACCGGTTTTTTAACCGATTCAAACCACATCCAATTTTTAGGGTAACCCGAACCGGCCAATAAACCAGTTCCCGGTTGAACCGGCCGATCCGGTTCAGTTTTTAATACATTGAGAAAAACTATTTGATTTTGGCCAAATGGTGACCATATAGTTAAAAGTGCCAAAGTTGATACTACTTATCCTATTTTACCATTTTCCTCTCTTATCTATGAGTTGCTCATAGGTCAATAGTTACTTAAAAAGCCCTAATGAGATGTTTGAAAAAGCTAGGAGACCTTTGCTTATTTTTAAGAAACTTAAATATGGGAAACATGTTGTTGACATTAAGGTACATGTATCTGGGACTATTGAAGCAAATGTAAGGGATCACACTCAGAGGGAGAAGCCCGCTACTCAGAGGGAGAGCAACAGACTAAGGGATACAAGAGATCTTGAAGCTAGTGTGGCAGGAGAACAAGAGTCGACACATGTTCGAATAACTTTTGCAACATATTCTACCCCTTTAAAGGATCAAACTATTTATTTTCTGGAAAAAGAGCTTGCCGAGGTAATGGATGTTTAGGTCAAAATTGCTTAGCAGAAAGCTGAGATCAAGCTTACTTGTAAGAAACTTAGTATTCAATATCTACTAAATGATTATAGAAAAGCCCGGTCTCCTTCTAATGAAGCCACTTTATCTACCTTTTTTTAGTGTTTATTGTCATGTGCATTTTCTCATACTCCTGCTTTTTAGTTTATATAATGTTTCTTTTAATTTTGTCCTCTTTTTGCCAAAAAGGGGGAGACATGTTTTGTATTTATGGGACTACTGCTGTGTTTTGCATATATTTTAGCTATTTGTTCTTAATGATATATTTGTTAGTCTTATCTTCGACTATTTTTGTCAAAAAAAGCCAAAAGGGAAGATTGTTAAAGTCAAGTGTATATTGGCACATGTATATTAACATTTTTTGGATAATAATTGTGTGGAATATTCTATAGATTATTTTGGTAATGTTATATACCTATTCTTGGAAGTGCACGGTTGTACTTGGTCAAGTTTTGGAAGCATATCATTTTATGCTTTCTAAGCTTGCAAATTTCTTATTCCTTTTTGTACGTTCATGGAAAGTGTAATTAGAATGTGATTCTCTATTAAGTCTAAGGATACTTGTGCATTAATCTAGAAGATCTATCGTGATGTATATATGGAGAATTATAGTCTTACCATCAATTTTTTTTATCTCAAAAATATTACTGAAATATAGTAGTGGTGCATATTCTAAGGAGTGTTGCAATAGTTCCTGTGACATACTATTAGTAGCATAAATACGAGTGGTGCTTGCTAAATTATACATTAAATAGATTCATCACTATAGCATCAATTGTAAGAGGGAGTCTTTGATTGTTTAAGATCTATTAGTGGATGTAATATGTGATCTTTGACTTAGTGGATTATTTACTGACTGGGTGTGGCCCCGTGGATGTAGGTACTGGCCGAATCACGTAAAAAATTCCTTGTGTTATTTTATTTGTTGTTCATTGAGTATGGTATTACAACAAGCAATATAACAAGAACTGAATTGAATACTGTTACAAATTATATTGTAACAAAATATGAAACAAAAGTACATCAGACGTTTCATTAGTCATTTATCATCCGTGTATGCACTAAACATAAAGTGATGATTAAAACTTGAAGCCAATTAGTCACTCGATCCATAAAGAAAACTTTCAATTACCACTTAGATCGTTCAAAAAAATTACTTTTCAAAATATATTTCGAATATTACTCTCATGAGACTAAAGTCAAGCATAAAATAAAAATTACCAGAGTTAAAATTTTTTCATATGTTAATGAAAAGAAAGACAAAAATGATTTCAATTGCCTAATATTATATGTATGGAAGCATCTAGAATGACATTTTACTAAGGGGTTGTTTGGTTGCAGGAAACTTTTTTTTCCTTTTTTTAACGTTTGGCTGCATTTGGTGTGCTCTTGTTCTAACTTGAGTTTGTTTGTTTTTTTTTCAAATTTTGACCTAAAAAGTTAAAAATATCAAGTTGGACACATTTATAATTTTTATTTTCAGAATCCAACCTCCCCCCTCCAAAAAAATAAAATAAAATCTGTATAATCTGTAAAAAAAAAAATAAAAAATTAGATTCTATTTCTCTGATTTGAAACGGGGTGGTACAAGAATTTGTGAGTTGGGGAACGATGAGAAACAAAATTGTGGGCTAATGAAGTTTGGGAGGTCAGTGATTTGAGGAATATTATTTGTGTTGCTTATTCTTTGTTAGGTAGGATAAGTTTGGTAGCAACTAACAAGGAAAAAAGAAAACCTTGTAAATAACATTTTCCCCTTAAAAAAACCTTTCAATCTTTTCCACTTTACCCTCCAAAACAATTAATTTATCACACAAAAAAAACATGTTCGTTTCTTTTTTGACATTGTAGTTGTTTGTACAAAATATCTTTTAATCATAAAATTATGTGCACTTTTGTGAAAAAAGTGTTGCCGGGTGGGGTATAAAAATATGAAAATTTGTCTATGAGTAAGAGCAAAGTTCTTTGATACTTTGTCTAGCAAGCCAATTTCCAGTTTTATATTACTGTTAAAATATTTATAAAGGTCCTTAATCTTGACGTTACGCTTAAAAATAACCATATTTCATTGGTATCCCTCACGAGATTTGGCTTGAAAACTAACACGATAATCGTATATTCTAAATTTTGAAATCGAAAGATATCAGAATTGCCTTATCATCAAATGAAAGGGTAAGGTTGAACATAATGATTTTTACTTGTATAAAATGCACATTTTCCAAAAGTACATCTCTTAGACATTAATGCATATATGACTTTTACAAGGAAAAGTTGCGCCTAGGACATTCCAAATAAAAGCTTTATAGGAGCCTAAAGAGATCCCAAATCCGAACCAAAACCTAACACTAAGATAAATAAAAATAAATAAAACTAAAGCATATGCAAATTAAATAAAAGGCCAGAAAAAGATGCAGAAAACTATGGGTGGTGGATCACTGATGTGGTTGACCTAAACATCTTTATAGACCTTAAGCAGAAATTAAGCTACACCAACTGTTTCAACTCTACTAAACCTATATGACTTAAAAATATAATTTAGGGGATGAGATTTTATACAAACCTATGTGTAGGACTTTATTATATATTGTCATACATATATTAATACATAACAAAGAGAGGAGTAACACATAGAAAAGAGAAATCAATATTATAATAAAAAATTATTTTTTCTCTTCTATGTATCAACTAATATATGACATTAAATAAGGAAATCATACATACATATGTCTAAAATTCAATTTCTAAAATTAAGGACTAGGGATACACTATACTATACGTCTTTTTCATATATTATATATTTATATTCATATGAATGACACGCCAGTATCAAAATTTTAATGCGCCACTTTACTGCCTTGACTTATGATCAGTTGCAATGCTTTGTTTGGGGGCGATTTAATTACATTAAAACCTTCAGTTTCTGATATATATGCAATTATATCCCTCTAGTTTTTTAAGTTACATTGAATTCATTAGGTTTGGTAACGTTCTCCCTGGCATTAGTGGACTTCCAAAATTTCGTAGGATTGATACGTAAAATCTTCATAATTTTTTACGAGGTCCGCTATGCAGCTCCCATGAGAAAACGAAGAAGAGTATCATATATAGAATACTTGGACTCGACGCCTGATGATGCAGATTATTCAGTTCTACTTTTACTCATGGTATTAGCATTTTAATATAAAAATTAATGAAGGAATGAGCAAAGTGCAAAGTTAAGAAAGTTGAAGGGGCCAAGTTACAACTTTTTTTGGAGTAATTTTAGTTTGTCAGTAGAAATGATTAGAAATTAGCATTGATGAGTAAATAAAATGGCAAAAGGTTAAAGAGGAACATATTTTGAAAAATCAATTTTAAAACTTTTGAAAGAAAAACAGATATATAGCTTATTTATATTTTATTAAATTTTTTTAGTAACAATCCTAATTTCCTATGCTACTCGTTTATCATCAGCACATGCACTAAACATATAATGACGATAAGTACCAGAAACTATTAGTCACTCGATCCACAAATAATACTTTCAATAATTTCCCGTTAGAATCGCCCAACAAAATTACTTTTCAAAATGTACTTTGACTTTTATCCCTCGTGAGCACTAAAGGCTAGCATAAAACAAAATTTATTGAGTTTAAATTTGTCTTGTGTTAAGGAAAAGAAAGACTAAAATAATTTCAGTTGTATAATCTTAAACGCATGCAAGAAGTTTGGTTGCATAAAACTCTTTCTTTTACTAACGCTTGGCAGTATTTGGTTGTTCTACTTTTAACTTGAGCCTTTTCTTTTTATTTTGAATTAAAAAGCTAGAAATATGAAGTTGTATAAATTCAGAATTTTCATCATCATAAAACAAAAAAAATTCTTGTAATCTTATCTGTAACAATAACTCAAACCTATTAATGTTGAACTCTCTCTGTCCGTCCACAAATTATTGAAAAAGTATACATAATTTTATGCAAAAGTCAAAAAATGAGTTTTCAAATTTGAAATGTAATATAAATCACAAATCTATCCTTATATGCTTTTGTTTTATTCTTACCCTTAATAATTACTGAAATAAAAATAGTGTCAATTATTAAAATTTGTAACAATTACAATATATCAAATATGAAAAATATCTAATTAATTTTGGATCTTCTAAACAATTATTCATAGACGGGAATAAAATTTTTTGAGAATCAGTTTGGCTAATTTGAAACCGGGTGGTATGAAAATTTGTGATTTGGGGAATAATGAAAAACAAAATTGTGGGCTAATGAAGTTTGGGAGGTCAGTGATTTGAGGAATATTATTTGTGTTGCTTATTCTTTGTTAGGTAGGATAAGTTTGGTAGCAACTAACAAGGAAAAAAGAAAACCTTGTAAATAACATTTTCCCCTTAAAAAAACCTTTCAATCTTTTCCACTTTACCCTCCAAAACAATTAATTTATCACACAAAAAAAACATGTTCGTTTCTTTTTTGACATTGTAGTTGTTTGTACAAAATATCTTTTAATCATAAAATTATGTGCACTTTTGTGAAAAAAGTGTTGCCGGGTGGGGTATAAAAATATGAAAATTTGTCTATGAGTAAGAGCAAAGTTCTTTGATACTTTGTCTAGCAAGCCAATTTCCAGTTTTATATTACTGTTAAAATATTTATAAAGGTCCTTAATCTTGACGTTACGCTTAAAAATAACCATATTTCATTGGTATCCCTCACGAGATTTGGCTTGAAAACTAACACGATAATCGTATATTCTAAATTTTGAAATCGAAAGATATCAGAATTGCCTTATCATCAAATGAAAGGGTAAGGTTGAACATAATGATTTTTACTTGTATAAAATGCACATTTTCCAAAAGTACATCTCTTAGACATTAATGCATATATGACTTTTACAAGGAAAAGTTGCGCCTAGGACATTCCAAATAAAAGCTTTATAGGAGCCTAAAGAGATCCCAAATCCGAACCAAAACCTAACACTAAGATAAATAAAAATAAATAAAACTAAAGCATATGCAAATTAAATAAAAGGCCAGAAAAAGATGCAGAAAACTATGGGTGGTGGATCACTGATGTGGTTGACCTAAACATCTTTATAGACCTTAAGCAGAAATTAAGCTACACCAACTGTTTCAACTCTACTAAACCTATATGACTTAAAAATATAATTTAGGGGATGAGATTTTATACAAACCTATGTGTAGGACTTTATTATATATTGTCATACATATATTAATACATAACAAAGAGAGCAATGACACATATAAAAGAAAAATCAATATTATAATAAAAAATTATTTTTTCTCTTCTATGTATCAACTAATATATGACATTAAATAAGGAAATCATACATACATATGTCTAAAATTCAATTTCTAAAATTAAGGACTAGGGATACACTATACTATACGTCTTTTTCATATATTATATATTTATATTCATATGAATGACACGCCAGTATCAAAATTTTAATGCGCCACTTTACTGCCTTGACTTATGATCAGTTGCAATGCTTTGTTTGGGGGCGATTTAATTACATTAAAACCTTCAGTTTCTGATATATATGCAATTATATCCCTCTAGTTTTTTAAGTTACATTGAATTCATTAGGTTTGGTAACGTTCTCCCTGGCATTAGTGGACTTCCAAAATTTCGTAGGATTGATACGTAAAATCTTCATAATTTTTTACGAGGTCCGCTATGCAGCTCCCATGAGAAAACGAAGAAGAGTATCATATATAGAATACTTGGACTCGACGCCTGATGATGCAGATTATTCAGTTCTACTTTTACTCATGGTATTAGCATTTTAATATAAAAATTAATGAAAGAATGAGCAAAGTGCAAAGTTAAGAAAGTTGAAGGGGCCAAGTTACAACTTTTTTTGGAGTAATTTTAGTTTGTCAGTAGAAATGATTAGAAATTAGCATTGATGAGTAAATAAAATGGCAAAAGGTTAAAGAGGAACATATTTTGAAAAATCAATTTTAAAACTTTTGAAAGAAAAACAGATATATAGCTTATTTATATTTTATTAAATTTTTTTAGTAACAATCCTAATTTCCTATGCTACTCGTTTATCATCAGCACATGCACTAAACATATAATGACGATAAGTACCAGAAACTATTAGTCACTCGATCCACAAATAATACTTTCAATAATTTCCCGTTAGAATCGCCCAACAAAATTACTTTTCAAAATGTACTTTGACTTTTATCCCTCGTGAGCACTAAAGGCTAGCATAAAACAAAATTTATTGAGTTTAAATTTGTCTTGTGTTAAGGAAAAGAAAGACTAAAATAATTTCAGTTGTATAATCTTAAACGCATGCAAGAAGTTTGGTTGCATAAAACTCTTTCTTTTACTAACGCTTGGCAGTATTTGGTTGTTCTACTTTTAACTTGAGCCTTTTCTTTTTATTTTGAATTAAAAAGCTAGAAATATGAAGTTGTATAAATTCAGAATTTTCATCATCATAAAACAAAAAAAATTCTTGTAATCTTATCTGTAACAATAACTCAAACCTATTAATGTTGAACTCTCTCTGTCCGTCCACAAATTATTGAAAAAGTATACATAATTTTATGCAAAAGTCAAAAAATGAGTTTTCAAATTTGAAATGTAATATAAATCACAAATCTATCCTTATATGCTTTTGTTTTATTCTTACCCTTAATAATTACTGAAATAAAAATAGTGTCAATTATTAAAATTTGTAACAATTACAATATATCAAATATGAAAAATATCTAATTAATTTTGGATCTTCTAAACAATTATTCATAGACGGGAATAAAATTTTTTGAGAATCAGTTTGGCTAATTTGAAACCGGGTGGTATGAAAATTTGTGATTTGGGGAATAATGAAAAACAAAATTGTGGGCTAATGAAGTTTGGGAGATCAGTCATTGTAGGGCTAAAGGGTGGGATCACAGGGAGAAAAAGTCATGGGTTGGTACAGTTTTGGCTTGCCCCTGTACCTTTCCATGCCAAACTCGGTCCCTAGCCAAGGAAATAGGGATGTCCTTGCGAGTAGCAATATCCCGTAATTCGGTTTTCTGTATTGTTAAATGGAGTGAGATAAATTTATATAAAATTTGTATTACTCCATTTAACGGTATAAAACTGAATTACAGGATACTGTTATTTATTATGAATGATAACATTTCTGGCCCCCAAAGTCAAGTCTCTCTCCATATTCGTATAACTCGTTCGGACTCCGTCCATAGATTATTGATGCAAATTAAGTTTTTATGCATCTCTAAATAAAAAAGAAATAGAATGAGACAAATTTTGAAAAGGATAAATTTAACCTTTATATCCGTATGAACTTTGGAAACATACGTTTTGAATTACTATTAAAATTATGTGTTCGATCATAGGATATGTAGGGAGTGAGTACTTTATTTATATATTGATTTTGATTGATATCATTTTATGAGAAAATGCTTTAGTTAGACCATTATTTAAGGAGGGTTTTCATCTGTTGTAGCTTACAGTATTTTATTATTAACTCCAAGCATTTTTATATATCTGATGATATAAACTGATACTATAGTAACTGATATACAATACATGGTTCTGCAACTCTAAATAAAATGATTAATTTTTCAATAAGTTTTATCAAATTGTAAAGGCACACCAAAGTGTAGAATTTTTTTTTTTAACTCCGGGGCAATTTTAGCTATGTAGCCAATGCATCAGGACTCGTATCTCTACATTATGAGTTTATTATTTTAGTTAAAAGGCTTCAATAATACGATAATTAAGCATTGAAATTATATAAATATTGATGTTGAAAGTTAAGGGGCTGACTTAGGTGTAATTTGGGAATTAAGGAGCTCTAGTTAACTTGTTTCTCAAAGTTACTTATCAGAGTTAATTCTAACTGGTACTTGTTAAATAAATTTTAAAAAATATTTTGACAAGTAATATGTTGTTTATTAAAATAATAAATTTTTATTGTAAAAGACAAAAATAGGTATGTGTAGATAATGTAGTAAATATAGTTAAGACCGATTCTAAAAGCACCCATAAAACGCAGAAGCAGAGTTTAAAAAGCAGGTAGTTCAGGATTTAGCAAACAACCCCAACTATAATTTTCAAGAAAAAAAAATCAAAATATCATTTAAACAATAATCCCAAACAAGGCCTTATTATCCTCATGTTATATTTAAATTTGATATTTTTATTACATCCAACTATTAAATTGTTATATTTTAAGACTTACTAAAAACAACGTGATGTTCAATTATATATGAACGAAGGAAATACTTTTATGGTCATGCACGTCTTCGTTACGGTTTATGAACAAGTTCATACTCTAAAAAAAAATTAGAATAAAGAAGCCTACACGATATCTTTTCTAGAACTCGAATTCATAGAGTGTGACCATTCCATTTGGAAGAAAAACCTCCATACAACAATGTAACAATATTTACCTTAATAGTTTTATTTATACCAAGTCATAACCAAAAGTCAAAAAACTCAAATAATGACCAAACACAAAAATCATTTTTTGCGTTGGGAATCATTTTTGTAGATTCGGATTTAACCCAAAACATTGTCCATCTGATTCCAGTGTTCCCGAATTCCAGTCATCACTCTCACTCCGAAGGGTGTCATTAACACATAATTTTAAATCATTGAAATAAAATTTAATATGAAAAATTATAAAATTATTCCAAAAATTTTTTTATTCTTAAATTTTATTTACATAATCTTAGAGTGTTTTCCAACTCTTGCACTCAAATTTATTTTTATATTTTGTAAGTATCAGTCACTCTCAATTCCTCTCTCTGTATGGAAATTTATGGATTTGATATTTAGGCCCATCTCTATACAGAAGTTCTCTCGCTCTCTCTCTCTCTCTCTCTCTCTCTCAAGTAGGTATAGGTTGCTCAACATCCTGTTGCGAGGATTCTCTTTCTCAACCCCCAACCCCCTATTTAGAGCTCACTTATCTCATCCCCACTCTCACCACTCTTTTTAGCCCTGTTTCATCTCCATACATAAATTTCAAATTTCCTCGATTGTTTATATTTTTCCTCTGTTTTCCCCTCAAATCCATCTAAACAAACTCTTCAACTTCTCTTTTTTTTCCGGGTGCTCAAATTCTGCTCTTTTTGTTCTTCTCCAACCTATCTCCTAAAAACCCTTCAATCCGCTTTTTCATTTTCTTTTTTCTTTCTGAGTTTTGAATTTTTTTTTCTCTGTTTTTTATTCAAACCCAAAAATCCTTAATTTTCCCCTTTTCTACTAGTTAAGTTCCGAACTTTTTTTTTTTTTTTT
>MKEJ01076930.1:0-10697 GCA_001753735.1 Embelia ribes
TTATATTTTTATTATTTATATAATAAATTTTTATAGATATTTTATTTATATTTTTCTTTTATCCCATCACTTCATTCCCCTTTCTCTTATTTTGCTTGAAGAGGAATTTTATTTATATTTTTTATTTATATATACTAATCAATAAATTAAATTAAAATTAAAATTATACATTTAAAGTTAAAAAAAATAATTTTTCAATATATAACTAAACAAATAATATTTCATAATTAATTGTACTGGTATATGTGAATTTTAAGTTTTGAATGGTTAAATAATGTACAGATAATCTGATGCAAAGAGTAAAAAATAGAAATTATGTAAAATAAAGATAGAATTTATCTTTATTTTTTTTTGGAATTTATAGAGATTGAGTTATTTCCCTTTATATTTTGTCAACAAAGTTCAAATAGTAATGTACTCATAAACATGAGCCCAAAGCAAATTAAGGGCTCGTAACTCTTTTGTTTGGCTAGTCTCTTATAAATAGAGCTTGGGTTATAATTCTCTCTTCCTTTCTCTCTCTCATCACTATGGAAAACAATAAGGTTGAAACCAACTCTCTCTCGGTCTCTTCCGATCCAGCGAAGCAAAAGCCGTTCCATTTCAAGGCGACGATCTACTTTCCTGAGACAAAAGCAGATGACGGAGGTGCGGATGATTCTACCGATGAGTATCCGATGCAAGAACTGCTCAAGCTACATCGCCAAAGACACGGAGTTCAATTCCCGAAAGGAGCTGTTTCGTGATTTCAAGTGTTTGCGGGCTCAGATATTCATGTTTTGGTTTAACTGTCCTTTTTGCAAGACCGAGTTGTCGCTGAAGACCAATCATCGAATCACCCTTGATGACGTGGTGGAGGTGAACAGACGGATGGATGTTGATGGTGCAGCGCATGACGAACCAAAGTGTGTCAAATCGAAACGTGAAGGTGTTGGGGAAATTGACGATTCTTGTTTGAAAATAAAGATGTTAAAGCTCTAATAGATTTGTCAAGATCTTAAACAGCATAATTTTTTGAATCATCAACTTCAAAAGATCGAATTGGGTAAATTTATAACGTGATTCCATTACCATCTTTTTTTTATCCATTGCAAAAAATAAATTTTTTTTTTTTTTTGGAGAATTAGACTGTTCTATGTGTTAATCATTTATCTTTTATTATTTGGTGTTGAGCTTTTAGCATGTTTTAGATGATTGTATAATTGAATATTATTAACCATGTCTTCGTATTTTATGTTTTTTCTTTCCTTGATTCAATCATAACTAAATCAAGAAACTATTATCTCACCATTTCGTGTTACAAATAGGATTTAGGATTGTGCCTTGTCACATGAAAATCCGATGAAATTTATTATAATACTGAATCCGTATACTGAATAGAAATTAAAAGGAGGTAGAAGGTATTATTGAATGACATCGGTCAAAGTTCTTTAAATATGTCATAGTAAATAATATGCCAATATTTAGGTTACTAATAAATGATCATTAAATTTATACATTATAGTCTTTCTCTTTCAAGATAAGTATCATTTAAGATTGATACACACAAATTTAAAAAAATCATAAAATAGTCTCAAATTTAGCAAAGAATAAGTAAATTTTATTTAAATACCCTTCATTAAATGCTTAATTTGAGTAGACTAGTTGAAAATTTAGTAGGGATAACATGAGTAAAATTGAAAAAAAAAAATCATAAAAGTATTACTGATTTTTCAAATCGACATTTACCGTGAAACTATAGTTGTTCAATATAACAACGCTTATTTTAAAAGGGAATGAGTATTCATAAAAAAGATTATTAGAATAATCAATAATAATTTGGATAATAAAAAAATAAATATAAAGCTAATGTGTGACAACTTATTCGACATTTGTCGTTATTACGATCATAATAACATAAAGTTCAAAATCTAAGCAATAAGAATATAGGAATATGGAATGCACGACATAAAATGGACATTAAAAAAAAAAAACTACAATTGACAAGATTTGCTAATATTCAATACACCCTACCACTAGCTCAGGGATAGAATATTAAAGTCTTTCAATTCCAATGGAAGTTTATTTCTTACAAACCTTATGGGGACAAAATAATTGTTGAATTAAAAAATTAATAATAATAAATAANNTTTATTTTTATTTTTTTGATGATCAGAATCAGAATCAGATTATATCTGTTTTAATGTTTATTATCAAAACCATCACGTCAAAAAAAGGCTTAGTTATCCTTATTGTCTGAGACGAATTAAATTGTTTGTTGCTCCAATTTTTAAATAAATGGTGAATTTATACATGTCAATACTTCTGTCCTTATAACTTATATTTTTTATATTAATTGCAAAAACAAATTAAAGTTTGCACAAACAAATGTATACATCATTATTTATTACATTTAAGAAATAATTGGAACAATTATTGCTTAATGGAAACGAAAGCTAATTTTAATAGAATCCAAAAAAACTAATTATGTCGCTTCATCAATTGCATTTGGTATGTGTTGTACAAGAGATAGAGAGTTTTTTTCCCAGCAGTTTTTAAGTAAATTAATTAATTTATTTTTAATTTAAAAAAATTAGATACACCCAGCTTAAAAATTTTAACATATTTAGATTAAATCAACAAATAAATTCAAGTTAAAAACTGATTAATCAAATTCTATCAAAAATTTAAATTAAAAAATAAACGTAATAACATAAAACCAAATAGGCCCATAGTGGAGGGTACCAATCATATCTCTAACATAGATAAGCTAGTACGGCTTTTGGAGAAAAGGAGTTAAAGGAGACGCAAAGTTAGGTCCCATGGTGGGATTACTATTCATATGCCTAAGATTTATAACACTAAATATCATTTTTTTTTTCAAGAACATAAAGTGCATGTCACTTTCATACCAATTCATAACAATGAGATGTTACACTACTAGAAAGCTAATGATCAATGCAATAATTCATGCACGGTTGTTTATTAGACCGGACGTTTGACACCCGCATCTACAAGGTATACGGGTCATACAGGTTTGTGAGTCCATGTCGTGGGGTTTGAAAGAAAAAATATGTGACTCATCTTTGCCCTGTACCCGTAGGTATACAAGGCATGTGCGGATGAGGGTTACGTCGATTTGAAGTCAATCGCTTGACTTGGCTGTCATCGTCTTCTTGCTATGTTTGATTTGCGGATAAAGTTGGCAGTTGAGTTGGGTTTGAGAGTTTAACCCACCAAAAAATCAAACTAAATGCATTTGGGTTTGGTTAAAAATAATTGTAGATTGAGCTTAGGTAGAAATCTAAACTTGTAAATTGATTTGTGAATTGGTTTGGGTTGAATTGATTTTGGATTAGGACAGGTAATGACGCCACTAACTCGGGTAAAAACTAGCGCATTATGTCCATTAGCATTATGAATTATCGTAGCACTACTTTTGAACAATTGGCCAGCATATTAAGAAAAATGTTTGTCATTACAAATATAGTGGAAATTGTAGTAATAACACTAGTTTTACCCACGAATTTTTATTTTATGTTTATTTTAGGGAAACTAAAATTCTTGCTCTCTTAATATATGGTCCTTAATTTACATCGATATGGATTACGCTGAAAACAGGAAATACACAATTTTTTATAAGTGTACCAACACAATACTGACACAAATTTTCAGTACAAATTTATGCAAAAGTTTTTTGTTTGAGAGTTGAAAAGTGTTACTCTTCACAAAAATAACGGCGAAAGAAATTTGAGGGACATTAACCTTTTCCTTTGAAAAAAAAAAATGTATGGTTTTCTGGTGAAGTTTAGAATTAAAAAAAAATCTTGGAAGAGTCTAGAAAATATATCTATGTTATTAGAGTCCTATAATAAGAATATAATGATATATATTCCTTTATGTAATATACGTATCGAAAATTTATATAAAAAACTTGTACCGAATTGTATTGTGTGGTTAATAATTCGCCATATTATCTCATTTTGTAGAGAGAGAGAGTAAGTATGCGATGATTTGGCTAATTATAAATCACACAATATAATTTGGTATAAATTTTTGGTATATATATCCATAATCTATCAAATATTATCATCACGCTTATGATTTTCGGTAAATTCTATTGGTGGGTGATTATTTGGCAACACCGAATAAAAAAAATAATTTGCTAAAACTAGAGGGCGTGATGATAAAGTATTAAAAAATGAAGTGATATACACAACTACTGGTATAAAAACAATAATACACTTGTTTTGAAACAAATTTTAAGTGCCATATTTATGTATGCATTTGATGTAATCACTATCCTAGTATGCATAAGATAAATATATACTTTCTCAAAAAATAGTACGAAGTGGTAGTATCCGAAACATCTATAGTGCCTTATAAATTGAAAGACTTATCGCTCTCAAAGAAACATTTTAAGTCGTTTTGATATATCTCTCTCTTTTCCAAATGATTCAAAACCTTAAAATAAATAAATAAATAAATAATGTACTTCGTAAAAAAAGCAAAGCTTGTCTCATTGGTTCATTATATATGTTTTGGGTTAGATTGGATTGGGTCAAGTTTTGGTTCACTTTGATTATAATTTAGGTTAAATTTAGATTATAAATATTATGGATTTATTTGGTTTGGATCGAAAATCGTTTAAGTTTAGATTGAATTTGAATTATTTAATTATGACTTAAATTGATTTAGATTGACTTTATTGCTATTCGTATTTGCGGGTCTACCCACGGGTTGGGTACAAGCATCTTGCTATAAAAATCCGTGAGTAGACTCACAAATTTGTGGGTCTCATGTGTCCTATTACTATATATGTATGTCAAGTAATAACTTGGTGATTAAGCATTCATCTACTACCAATTATTTGAAGTGACATTTCCTAATGGAGCAATGCAACATGTATTCTCAATTTTTATCCCATTTTTTTATTTGCTGGTATTGCAAATGAATATTAAGTCAATAATATAATATAATTAAAAATTAATTACATTCAAATATTATGCTTATCACATCAGTGGATAAAATAATCGAAGAAAATTTTTGGATAAAATAATCGAAGAAGATGGATACAAAATTTTTCTTCCTAATAATATGTTCACTTACCTTTTCTTGTAGGAATGGATAAGCAAGTCACTTTAAACAATATATACACCTTTTCCATTTGTACGACAATATTTTATTATTTGTTGTTGTTGTTGATTGGCGAATCAAATGAAAACTTTAAATGTGTTTGGTTTGTGGGAGCTTTAGAAGATAGCATACCTTTTAATTGTGATAAGATAGTGTTTGCTTTTGATTAGCATAGAATAATTTGGGTGCTCAATGAGCTCGATTGTCTAGTGTTTGATTGCCACGATAGAGATTGGCTAAATGATGCTAAAATGCCCTAATAAATTTTAAAAAAAATTACCAAATATTTTATTTTGTAGGGTAAAATTCTGTGCGGCTTTAGCCCCACTCAATGAATTTCTGGCCCTTCATCAAAATATTTATAATATTTAACACCCCTTTTTAATTTCTGGCTGCTCTCTCCTCAGTGGAGATTTGTTTGGGTACATAAACATTTTCATGCTCATAGTGATTATGTCTCATTTTTGTATAGGGATTTTTCAACTTGCCCTGTGTATCAACAATCTTACTTTCTAAATTAGGTCTGTTAATATTTTGAAAATAGGGAATTAGTAGGTACACTACCATACAGAGTTTTCGGTTTCAGATAGTGAATAATTCATACAATGCGTATGACCAAATATTATGTTGGTTTTACCTTCAATCTCGTGACATAGGTTTGTAAAATACGTGTCTAAGTAATAGTACCATCTAAATTGCTGTATTTTTTAATCAAGATATGACAAATTTAACTCTCTAGTTTACGTTCACGTTTGTTTCTATTGAAAATAGGGAATTGGTATAATACCACCGTTGACGGTTCGTCACTCGATGCCATATCGTATAAAATTTCTCCTAACGCAGGATGGTAAAATATCTTAAGTGGTAAATAGTAATACCATATTATTTTACAAAATCTTTTTATCTAAATATGAATAATGAAAAGTTTATTTCTCACACATGTATTGAAAACAAGAAAAAAGAATTTTAGTCAAACAAAAACAAAGTGATGCTATCACTTGTAAGCTTTTAATCAGACTTTAGATGGAAGAAGATAAAGTTAAGCTTTCAGACGGAGAAAAATTCAACAACTATTTCAGATTGAGATCTATAACATTGGGCCTACTTTTAAGACCATCGATACTAAAAGAGGCAAAAAGTTGACTTTAAAAGTCACTTAAAAGTGGTTTTAGAATGAGACATTTAGGATTGGGCTTACTTACAAACTAAGTCTAGAGTAGCCCACATATGCATCGAAGCAACTCATTTATGGATATTATCACGAAGATCGTGCAGATCCCGTTTAAAATTTTTTCCGAGAAATTACGATGTCTGGTTCATTATATTCACATCACCACACTCACATGACTATGACTGAACAATATTTCTTGTTCTTAAATAAAGTCCTCTTCTTTTGAGCTTACGCGTCCTCAAAATCTAGGTTATTTGTTTGCGTGATCATGTTTTTCTATGATTTGATGATTACAATCACAATGATAAACACTTTTTATTTACATGGTCGTAACGACATGTTGATACCCTATGCCAAAAGTGTTGAAATAATATACAGGCAGACGTAAGATATTGTGAGCATCCTCTAATTCTAGGTAAGCTATTTTTCAGTCATTAGGATTATGGAAAAGAGGATTATATAAGATTTCAAGTATTTGTCGATATGTAATTTATCGCTTCAATATTATTACATAAAATATTAATACCCGCTATTACTCAAAGTCATGTTACTTCGTTAAGATGGTCGCATGCAGTTGAATAAACGTGATTTTATTTTACCTAATTCAAGAGCTATGATTTGTTATATTAGAAATTAGTAAATTTTAACTTATAATAACAGGAGCGCAGCACGCTCTTCGAAAAATAGTCAACATGGACATTTACCAAGTACGAGGAGACAGAAAATAATCATTATTAAATCACAAGTTGTAATCATAACACACAATATTATCAGGTGCTACCGAGGGTTGACAGATTCTAACACTATAAATTTTTAATATTAATCAGAAGCAAATTTTTATCAACAAAAATAAAATATTATATATAAATTTACAAAATTATTCTTATAATTTTTATTACAAAATTTTATTTCTGTGATTCACAATTTGTCTCGTACTCTAAATCAAAAAATTTTGAGTTAGAACCCCTTGTCCCAATTCTTTGCTATCATTTTTAAAATGAAAGAAGAATATCCAATACCATTTATAAGAGTATGCAGGTAGGACATTATTTTTTTTGCAAAAATATAATTTTATAAATAAAATTATATAATTATTTTTAAATTTTTTATTATAAAATTTTATTTTCATAGTCAAAACTAATCACAGCTCTTCTCCCCAACTATACATACTCAGGCAAAATGTGATTGTGATTGAAACACATGCGTGCATACGTATGGAAATATTACTTACATGGGATTGGGTCTCTAGCACTAAAATTATATAATATTAATAGGAGTTAAATTTTTATTTACAGAAATAAAATCTTGCATGTAAATTTATAAAATTTATTTTATAATTTTTTATTATAAAATTTTATTTTTATGATCAAAATTTTACCTTCATACCCCTCTTCCTAGTTCGAATGGTTTGGCATCACTATCTATTCATCCATGAAAAGATATCTTTCACATGTGGATGTCTAGCTAGCTTTTGAATTAAAGAAGAAAGAAGGCGCATATGCTGCCCACCTACAATATATAACCACAACATTTATGAGGTAGCTGAAATTTAAAAAGATATACATTGAAAAATCAATGTTAAGATTATAAATGAAAAATTTTGCATTTACAAATTTGACCATAAAAAATTATAGAAATAATTATAGTCTTTATAGCAAACTAATAAATCAACCTAACTACACAATTTGCTCTACTACTTTAATCAAAATCATATCCTCTCTCTCTCTCTGTTTAATAATAATAATAATAATAATAAATATTATCATTTTAATTATGTACATATATTATATTAATATGAAAGCATGCAATTCATTTGTGTTTATTCCCACTGCTATTTCTTTGATCAGTTTGACTGCATACGCAAAATTCACGGTTCTGCCGACACCGCCCAATCAACCAAAGTTACAACAAAAACAATTAGCTACCTACAATACAAACTCATTGGAATATACATATGGCATCAACAGCTATCGTTCACTAACAAATTTTAAATCAAAATACCAAAACTTTGATGTTCCGTTTGGTACAAAGATTCATCGTGAAAAAAATGTGATGGAAAAAAAAAAATCTATTCATTAAAAATTATAAATTCAATAATAATACATTTTTTTTCTGTTACATTTTTCTTCAAGAAATTTATGTACAAAATTTATACAATTTTCTATGAAAACTCCCAACTATTTTTCCGTACTAGTAATTGGGCTGTATATTGGGCCTCCAACTTTTTACCAATTGTGTCAAGCCCGACTCTCTTGTGTACTAACAGGGCTGTACTTGTTTCTGGTTTATTCCATCCACCCAAAAATAAAAAAGAGAAAAAAGAAAACATTTGAAAACTGATGCATGACAATATTTAAGTTTCAGAGTAAATAAACATTTATGGTTTAGAAGACTCTTTCTGAGTATATTTATCTAACTACTTTATAAAAAATACTAACTTCACCAAATATTTTATACATTTTTTTCTTCCAAATTTGCCATTTATCTTATTTATTTGTAATAAAAATTATCATATCTAAAATTATCATTATCATTATCATTATCAAAGTCTTGAAAATCCAAATAGATTGGGATAGACTAAATGAAACAAAATAAGATATCACGTCGGATCGTTGACGTGAATTTTTCGATCATTATCATCCAATCATGGTAATACATTCTTGGATCCCCCTGCAACAACAAGTATATTGGACTCTTTGTTAGATGAGGTACCACCTATGTCCTCTGAACCTCTTGTTCTTCGATAGTCTACACGAGTAAGAACTACTCCTTCACATCTACGGGATTATCACTGTTATTTTGCTTTTGCTACTCTTTATTAGCCTAACAGTTACCATGAAGTAGCATGGATTCTCATTGGTAGCAAGCTATGTCTGATGAGTTGACAACACTATCCAAGACACATGGGATTTGGTTGACTTACCACCTGGGAAGTCCGTAGTTAGGTGTAAATAGGTCTACAAGATAAAAATGCGTGTTGATGGTACAATTGAGCGCTATAAAGCTCGTCTTCTGGCCCAAGGATTCAAATAGAAATATGGCATTGATTATGAGGAGACATTTTCTTCTGTTGCTCGCGTCACTTCTGTTCATTCCTTAATTGTCGATGCAATTGTGCGTCGTTGGTCCTTTTATCAAATGGATGTCAAATACATTTGTCAATGGCGAACTAGTTGAGGAAGTCTATATGAAGCCACCCCCCAGTTATGTTCATCCTCTTCGCAAAGTTTGTCGTCTACACCATGCTTTGTATGGTCTTAAGCAAGCATAGCTAGCTTGGTTCTCCAAGTTTAGCTCAGTTATTTCTCAACAAGGATTTACTCTGAGCCATATGATTTGGCACTCTTTATTCACAAATTCCATACAGGTCTTATCCTCGTTCTTTTGTATGTTGTTGATATTATCATCACTGGTAATGACGTTTTTAACATTCACGCTCTTCAAGATTTTCTTGGTCAAATTTTTTAGATGAAAGATTTGAGTACTGTTATCTATTTTCTTGACATTGAAGTCACTTCGGGAAGTTCTAGATATTATGTTTCTCAAGCCAAGTATGCATCTGATCTTATTTTTCGAGTCGGCTTGACAAACAACAAAACTACAAGTACTCCATTGGAATATAATTCTCACCTTAATCTCATTGATAGAGAAACTCTTTTTGACGCTACCTTGTATAGACAGTTGGTCGGCAGCCTTATTTATCTCACTGTAACTTGGCCCGACATTTCTTATGCCATTCACAAGGTTAGTCAATTTATGCATTAGTCACGCTCTACTTATTATGTTGTTCTATGCATTTTATGCTACATCAAAGGGACCCTCTTTCATGGTCTCCATTCCTCATACGGCTGTTCATTGGTTTTGAGTATTGGTTTTGAGTGCATATTTTGATGCCGACTGGGTCGGTTATCCCATTGATCGGAAATCCATTACCGGATATTGCTTTCTTTTTAGTTCATCATTAATTTCATGGCGTAGTAAGAAGCAAGATATCGTTTCTCGGTCTACCACTGAGGCTGAATATCGTGCTTTCGCTGATACTACTTCTGAGCTTATTTGGATTCGAGTATACAGTAATCAAGTATACAGTAAAGACAATCAAAATGCCATCCAAATTGTTCATAATGACGTCTTTCATGAACGTACAAAGCATATTGAGCTTGATTGTCATTTCAATTGTCATCTTCTATCAGGTATTCTTCAATTACGAACTCATTCCCTCTGTTGATCAGTTAGTAGATATATTCACTAAATCACATCCACTTGGCCGACTTGCAGAGTTAATTTGCAAACTATAGATTTTCTCTTCTTTATGTTACGGGGTTAGTTTTCTCAAGCTACCCGTGCGACACTTAGCTTGTCAAGTCGCCCTTTTGAAAGCTAAGTCAGCCTAACCCGAATGCCTACAAGA
>MKEJ01076940.1:0-13147 GCA_001753735.1 Embelia ribes
GGATCCGCGGTAGTGTGGTCTGGATGTACAATATTCCAGTCTTCACAACCTAACATTGATGGCCGAATGCGCACTAATGATGCAACATGCAAGATAGTATGCCTTCAAATTTATTCAAATAGTTTTGCCTTCATGAGCATGGTCTAGCAATTAACTGAAGGCGTTTAATAAGTGATTATGCTAAACCATTTTGCGTATGAACATGAACAATTGGGTGTTTGATATTTATCCCAATTGACATACAATAGTCATTAAAAACTCATGATGTAAATTCAGATGCATTATCCAAACGAATTGATTTAATTGGATAATCAGGAAATTAAGCTCGCCAGTGAATAATTTGAGCTAAGAGCCTGTAAAATGCAACATTGCGTCTTGATAGTAAACAAGTATGTGACCATTTTGAGAAGCATCAATTAGGATCATGTAGTACCAGAACGGTCTACATGGTGGATGAATGGATCCATATATATAACTTTAAATGCCCTGCTGAAAGTTAAGTGATTCTACATCTACTTTGCAAATAGATAATAGATGGTCTGATGATGAATTTTCCTTCTGAGCAAGTAACACACTTGGAATCATCTAGCTTTTTAAGATGTTCAATCTTGAATGGATGACCAGATGTGTTTTTTATTATTCGGTGCATCATACCGAGACTTGGATAACCAATTCTATCATGCCATAGGGTATAACTCTTAGATTTGGGATCTTCATTGTGTATCATAGTGTATGATTCAGTACACTTTATTATGGTAAAATATATTTCTGACTTATACATCGAAAACTTTCAACAATCACCTTTTAATTGGAAACAATTTTCGTTATATAGAGAAAATCCTTGCTACTTTTATTTCTAGTTTCAATGTGATAACCATTTCTACAGATATCTTTGAAACTCAATAGATTTCTTTTGGATTTAGAATAATACAATGCATTGTTAATATGCAACTTTGTACCGCCAGATAGCATTATATTTGTTATTCTGAAGCCCTCAATTAAAGCAACAGAACCTGATATTGTATTGACATGTGATTTAAAATTTTTCATAGCAGTGAAATACTTTTTCTTGTGCATTATAGTATGAATCATTGGGCTATCAACCAAACATATGTTATAATCCATATCCGTTAATATGTTGATGCAAGCCATGATTCTCTATAAATAGCAGCAACTATTTTATTAAAAGTGGATATATTACAGAGTAGTCGACTTATTTAAATACACGTGACTACATCACACAGAGAAAATATACGTAAAGTACTTATCGATACGTCACGTACTTATTCAATACAAAGATTGTCGTATTCAGCCAAGAAATCCGAAACATCAAAATATCAATGTTTATAAGATTGTGATAATCATCAAATATGAGAGTGGTATTTTCTTGCTTTCTCATAGAATATTCAGCATAGTTCATCTTAATATTATTTTTCTCATTTCTGATTGAGTTTTGATATAACTCAACTAAGTGTTTCGCTATACGACACGAACATTTCCAGTGCTCAACTGATCCGCAACGATAACATACATCATTTCTATATTTTTGGGAATCATTACCAGGTTTGAGAGACTTCTGAATACCCTTCCTTCTATTATCAATACGTTAGAAAGGGGCGACATTTTTCTGCCAATCAGAGGCCTGACCTCAATGACGACCTCGTTAGTGCTCTTGCCCACGGGTATTCTGATTTATCAGTCGATGACCGTCATATATCATTGCATTCATTTATGGCAATGCAGCAAAGCCGGTTAAGCGGAAATTATGATTATAAATAAACACTTGGTTATTTTGTTCAGCTTCAGAAAGATGATCGATCAAATTCAAAAAATGTTTTAAATTTTCTTTCCCGATACTGTTGTGTGAGAATCAAATTAGACATATGAAATATTGTCAGTATTTTCTCCAACTTGTCATTTTCACTTATTTATTGACCACAAACTATTAGTGTTGCAACAATATAGAGAACTTGATTACTGTATTTTGCAATAACTTCAAAATATTGAAATATGATATTTTGTCATTTATATAAAACAGTTAGCAACATAATATTTTGTCAAATATTTCTTTTAGATTTTTCTATAGTTTTGTGGGATCGATAACATTTAAGTATTCATATTTCAAATTTTCATATATATGGTAAAGAATAATAATTAGTGTTTTTACCTTTTCCTTAACTGTTGATGTATTATTTGTTTCAATGATTTTTTCAAGAGATTGAGCTTGCCGGTGAAGTTAAACATCAACGGCCTAAGAATAGAAATTATTTCCGTTATTTTTTAAAATCTTAAAATCTCGCTTAGTGATATTTTTCATTTTTCTTAAAATAAAATTCAACTTTTATAAGTTTGAGGGTAACAAAGAAAATAGTAATAATAAAATAGATTAAAATATAATAATATTAAATAACTAAGGCCTGTGTTAGTAAATAACTTTTTATAAAATTAAAAATTTCAAAATTTGACGCAACATAAATGCATAAGATTTTAATGTGTACCGCCACTAGGATCAAAATTTCAGTAAAGTTGATAAAAATATTTTAATGTTTATAGAGGCTCGTGCTAATAACGTGTTGTAAAATTATCTAATAACACGAAATAAAAAATAACATAAAATTAATAAAGACACGAGAATTACACAAAAGATAATAAAGTTGAACATCAACCAGTATGTGTTTATTTTATATATAAAAAATTGGGATATAAGGAGAGGTGAGATTTGGAGCACACTTTTATTTATTTATTTATTTTTTCTTTATTTTTCTATCTGCCCATTTTCTTTTCATCACCTTATTTATTTATTTATATAAAAACAAAAACAAATTGCAAATAGCAGACACGGAACGATTAAAAATTAAATGATGAAACCATATTTATATCAGTATTTCTTTTTATAAAAATTATTTGCATCACTACTTCACACATAAATGTTGTTGGATGTTATGTTTCTATGAGCCAAAAACATTTAATTATTTAGAACAAAGTCATCTTTCTTGCAAATGACTGAATAAAACTAACCAAACCACAATTATTTGGAAAAATCAATAAATGCACACAAATAAAATATTTAAGGTGAATGACACTAAATGTCCCCATGCTTTCAACACGAAATCTATCGGTATCCGAGGTTTGATTACAGCAGTATTTACCCACAAGTTCAAAAATATGACATATTGGTTTCCAAATTTAAGAAATGTGACTTATATATCTCTTTCATACTTTTTCTCATTATATAATGCTCAAACTACGAGATAATATTAATAAAAATCAATGGAAAATACTAGCTTATAACTTTATAAAATTTAATTTAAAATTGATTTTGAGTTTATAAGAAGAATCAATTTGTCATTTTTGTCAAAATTTAGGAATAACTCTGTTTGAATAGAAACTACGGGGATCAAAGTCAAATGAAAATATCTAGTTTGAACTCGAAGCATGAAAAAAAAAAAGAAAAAAAAACTTTAGCCAAATGCCTAATAAAAAAAGAACAGAAAACGACAAGTCACCTGTCAGCTCGATAATAAATGGCTTAAAACCACCGCAGTACGGCCGTCTTCCGTCTTCTAATCTCTCCCAATCTCTCTCTCTCCATCAATGGCGAAATCAAATCCCACCGTCGATCAGCGCAGCGGCTACTGTTCCGAAACAAAGATATTCCATAGCCTCCGTCCACGTGTCCCCCTCCCTCCCTCCACCCAGCCCCTCTCCATACCCGACTACGCATTCAACCTCCTCCACTCCTCCCCCGCCACGTCACCTTCCACCCCCTTCCTCATCGACTTCTCCTCTGGCCACGTCATCACCTTCAACTCCTTCATCCAACGGACCAGATCCCTCGCTGCCTCTCTCCTCAACTCCTTTCCCACTTTATCCAAAAATGACGTCGCGTTAGTCATCTCTCCCCCCAATTTACAAGTCCCTGTTTTGTACTTCTCTCTCCTATCTATTGGAGTAACCGTCTGCCCCGTCAACCCACTCGTAACTCAGTCCGAGTTGACTCACATGGTTCAACTCGCTAAACCCGTCATCGCCTTCGCTACCTCATCCCTTTCAAACCAACTCCCCGCATTCCCGCTCGGTACCATCCTACTCGACTCTCACGAGTTCCGAATCATGACGGAAACAAACCAAACCGAAAAACCGATTGAGAGAGTAAAAGTGGAGCAGTCGGACCGGGCCGTGATTTTGTTCTCCTCCGGCACTACGGGCCGGGTTAAGGGCGTTGAGTTGACTCACCAGACTTTTATCGTGATAATCTCTGGGAGCTATTATAACCGGAGGAAAGTGGAGAATCCGGTGCATCCGGTGTCGCTCTTCTTTATCCCGTTGTTCCACGTGTTCGGTTTTTTTATGCTGTTAAGGGCAGTGTTCATCGGGGAGATGCTGGTTCTGATGGAGAGGTTTGATTTCGAGAAGATGTTGATGGCGGTGGAGAGGTACGGGGTGACGTATATGCCGGTGTCTCCGCCGCTGGTGGTGGCACTGGCAAAGTCGGATCTGGTAGGGAAGTATGATCTGAGCTCGCTGCGGCTGCTGGGGAGCGGTGGGGCACCACTGGGGAAGGAGGTGTCGGAGAGTTTCACGGCGAGGTTTCCCGGGATTGATGTCATCCAGGTTTTGAAATTATTGAATCAAGAATTGCTTGCTATTCTAGAATTGAATGTTGGTGGTTGTCTGTTGTTGCGTGGGAGTCATTATCACCTTGCATAACTTTGCAGGAACACCAAGTTGTTATTTTGTGATTAATCTAATAGGGCCTAAAATACGAGCTTTATGCATTAGTTTTATCTTAAAAATAGGATTAGAGTCTCGAAAATTTAGGTCGTAATTTATTTTTATGCATAACAAACACAATTTCTCTTGTGTCAAAATATCAATCATCAATCAACAAAAGCAGGTTAGAAAAGTTAATTGTTTGGCCCCAATACTTGACCAGGGGGGCAACTATTAAGGGCCCGGGGCCACGGTCCCCTAAAATTTTAAGAAGCATCAGAAATGTATGAAAGTTTTGTATATAATTTAGTTTGGCCCCGTTGGAAGCAAGAAGAAGCATGCATAAATTTTTTGTCCACATATTTGGTCTTTTTTATATTTTTTTCTCAAATTTAAAACTATACAATGCATAAATTGAGAGAATCAACATAAATCAAGATTAAAAAAATATATATATTACCATATATGTATGTTAACAATATAGAGGGGAAGTAATTAACATTTGTATATTGCCCCTAAGGTATTAAAAGTATTTTAAAACTTACTATTTCTGGTATCGAACTTTGGCGTTCCAAGGCTCAATCTTTGGCTCCACCCCTGTACTTGACAATGTTTCAAACTTTTTAGATAATGGGTCAGGTGCTTTATGTTATTCCGCCAAAACTTTAGTTAAAAGCAGGGGCGGTTCCAAGGTTTGGCCAGGGGTGTCACTTGAACCCCTGACTGAATTTTTTTTATTATATATAAATATTAGATTTTAGGAAAAAAATTAGTAATTGAACCCACTAAAATATAACTTTGAACTCATAGTTTTAAGTCCTACTCTTTTGAACCCATAGTTTCGGTAAAATATATAGTATTTAAGTTTTTAATTGACACCACTAATAAAAATTCCTAGAGTTGCCACTATTTTTTATACAGTTTGATGACAGAGGCAAAGCTTCAGACTGTTTCAAGAAAAAGTGTACCGAAAAGAGCCGTGATTTCGTAAATGGTTTGTATTGCTACTTTATGATGGTTAAGAACTCCTCTTGTGAATAACGGCGTTTGACTAATCATCAACTCTATCAATTGTTCAAATTACAAAACTTGGGTACCATTACTGTTGCAACCGAAAGTATGGTGGATATAAAAGCGGTACTGATAAATATGGACACCACCGCTGCAATTAAATAATAAAATGTTACACGTCACCCCCAAGGCGCTGTCTATAAATAGCAGCCACATCACCAAAACCCTAGCTCCCTCTCTCATTCAGCTCACCCACGCCGCGAAAAGGTGATACCCTTCTCCTCCGATCTCTCTCTCTCTCTCTCTCTCTATATATATATATACATGCGTATACGTATATATGTATATATGCAATTACATACTAGTCAATTGTCTGTAGTTGAATACAATTATTACCGTTTTGAGTGTGGTGCATGAATGCTTTATTGATTTTAATTAGTTCTAATTGTATCTCGAAATTCGTGCATTTGATTTTTCGTACTGGGAAAAGATGCAAATTTTGTTTCATTTCCTTAAACCTTAATCTTCACTTATATACTCAATTATATATAGTAGATGTATATGTATATGTACAATTTTGCACTAGTCAATTGTCTGCAGTTGAATGTAAAATTATTGGAGTTGTGTGTGGAGCATGAATGCTAGTAGTCTATGTTTATTAATTTTATTTAGTCTCAAGTATCTGGTAATTTATACACATGATTTGTCATACTGGCAGAGAAAAGTAATCTTTGCAAATCTTCACTTATACGTACATGTATGTAAATATATATGCACTAGGTAATTATCTGAGTTGAGCTTAAAAAGTTATTACTGTTTGTGTATGGTGGATGAATGCGAGTCTTCTGTGTTTTATTGATTTTATGTAGTTCTAATTGTATCTGGTAATTTATAAACATGATTTGTCATACTGGGAGAAAAAGTAACCTTTGCATCATTTCCTTAATACCCTAATCTTAACTTATATGTACATATATGAAAATATACATATATATTTGTATATATAAAATTTATCTAGAGTTGAATGTAAAATTATTACTGTTGTGTGTATAAAGCATGAATGCGAGTATTCTATGTTATATTGATTTTATTTAGTTGTGTCCCTGTAATTTGTGCACATATTTGTATACTGGGAAAAAAACAACCTTTTTATTATTTCCTAGAACCCTAGGAGTCACTCATGTATAATATATGGCCATATGGGTGTATGCGCATGATAGTCAGTTATCTATAGTTGAATGTAGGATCTTAGCAGCATGAATACGAGTACTTTTTTCATGTAAATGTGTTTATTTACGGGTGATACTGTTGAAAGTTCAGTTTTGAATAATGTTATTGGTGATACTGTAGAAAGTACAGTTTTGAATAACCTAATTGTGTTTAGATACTGTTGGTACGGGAGAAGTCCTGTTTTGAACACCCTAATTGTATTTATTTACTGTTGATACCCATATCATGTTTTTTTACAGCCCATACTTGAGAAAGTTTAGTTTCGAATACCCTAACCGCGTTTATATGATGTTGATACTGGAGAAAGTTCAGTTTTGAATACCCTAGTCATATTTAATTACTTTGATACGGTAGAAAGTTCGTTTAAAATATCCAAATTGTGTTTATTTACTATTGATATTGATACTGGAGAAAATTCAGTTCTGAAGGGGCAAATGATGTTTATTTGAAGCTTTGAATACCCTAATCGTGTTCGTATTCTGTCGACTTTTTTAGAACAATATTCAATCAAAGCTATTCAGTGTATAAATTGCCTCTGTCTCACACAGTTGATTTGCCTGTTTGTTTTAGCAGTGTTGGTCTTTGTTTGTAATAATCGGGTGTTTATAATTAGCTCTCATTTTAAAAAAAAATTCTTTTGAGATTTTATGCAAGGTTTAAGCATGTTCTGTGTAGCATTGCTACCGAAAGATATGACCTTTCAACATTTCTGAGTTTTGAGTTCCTTTATGGTCGGTTATGCATACCTTAGATGTATATAATTGCAATGCTTGATTTAAGTTTTTGCTCTCTCTCTCCATCTGTTTGATGAGTCAGATGTGAGTTTTTCTTGCCCATATTAAAATCTGGTGTGTAATTGAAACAGGTAATGGCTCCAAAGCAGCCGAACACTGGCCTCTTTGTGGGGTTAAACAAAGGCCATATTGTTACCAAGAAGGAGTTGGCTCCTCGCCCATCTGATAGGAAAGGGGTTAGTTAAACCTTGCTTTTGATTTCAATTTTTTGTACTGTAGTGCTTGTGGTTGTGGGAATTTAAGTAAACTAAAATTGGCTGATTCTGAGAGTTTGATGAGATCTCAGCACCAAAAACGCTGATGTGATTTATTGAAGATCTTGTCTCGAAAAGGGGATCTATAGCTGGTTAAACTTATTACAGCATATGCTAACGAGATTAGAGCTGCCTGTTATATGCCCAAGCATAGTCGTGATACTTTTTCTAAGATTGATACTAGAGCTCGTTTGAGCTGGGTTGAACCTCATAAAAGCATAGCTCGGATAGTTGCCATTGGAGTCATTTTGTTATAACCATTTTCACGTTAGATTAGTTAATGTTTTAAATAATTTGATACGGATTGTCTGCCGAATTGATTTTGTTAATTTTATGTGGTTTAGAAAACTAGCAAGAGGATCCACTTTGTGAGGTCTCTGATCAGGGAGGTTGCTGGGTTTGCACCATACGAGAAGAGAATCACTGAGCTTCTCAAAGTTGGTAAAGACAAGCGTGCATTGAAGGTTGCCAAGAGAAAGCTGGGCACTCATAAGAGGGCAAAGAAGAAGCGCGAGGAGATGTCCAATGTCCTCCGCAAGATGAGGTGATTTTTCTTTCTTCCTCTTCTAATCTTTGTAGGAACTCAAATGTTGGTAAACTTTGATTTACATGATGACCTTGAAAGCGTATTGATAGAACTTCATCCATTTCAATCATTCCCCTGTGATCGAGAATGCTATGCATATGTTTGTTCCGGAAAATGCAATTGAAAGTTTAAACATAAAGTTTATTTAGAAAAGGTCACCGGAAGATGTCATGCCCTGTATGTATCTTCCACCCGAACGAACTCTAAAATATGCAAAGACATTTTGTTACTGTGGGCACAAATTTGGGGGGGTTTGGACTATGCTACTATATTTTTTCACTGTTAACTTTGGCCATCTTTGCAGATCTGCTGGGGGTGGCGAGAAGAAAAAGTGAAGATTCCGCCTTCAAGTTTTGTATTGTTTTTTAGGTGGAAACTTGTGAAGTGAACTCTTAATTGACAATCGAGGATTTAATGTTGGTTTTTTTTGCAAATTTGTGTTCAAGATTTTGTCCTTGGAACTTGCTACATCTATGTTGACAAGACCTATGCTGTTTGATTCGCATTTTTGTTGCAATAGAATGAGAATTATGGTTGATGTTGCTTTGATGATGTGAAATGCTTTCTGAGACAATGCTTTTCCAAGCTTCTATGCTTCTTCCACCATATTTCAAACGTTTGAAATACTTATTTGGGATGCTCATTTCCTTGTGCATCTTCGAGAGTCAATCTGCTATTTGCTGTGGGGACATCCAATTTTCTGTGCAAGTTTTTATGGGTTTTCCTAATATTAAGAACCTCAGGTAGATGATTAGAGAAACATACTTTAGTTACCGCTAAATAAAATACCCACAAAGGAGTTGGTTGAGATGATATTTTCAAGATTCGTGGACTGCAATTGCTTCAATTGAAACAACGATTGTAAAATTGAATTTTGCTTGAAAGTTTGAGGGCCATTTATTGTAACTATCTCATAGTACATTTTCATTTGAGATGCTCTTTATACCTATTGAATTGAACTATTGGGAACTTAGTTTTAGATGCCCTTCATACCTCTTATAGGAAATTTCTACGTGTTACTTGGATCCCTTCATTATTTGATATTTAGAAAAGAGATTAGTTACACAAAAAAGAGATTATTCATTAATTATAATATTATTAATCTATTTTCTATGTGTCAAATGTTGAAGGAATATATTTATGAATTTCTCACATACATATATATATAAAATCCTTGTCCATCTTTTATTCATCATTCGGTTTAAATTTGTGTGTACAACAACACCGCAAGCTAAATGCTTGCCAAAATTAATAAGAAAGAAGTTATACCTATAGTCTTTGCCTCGCCTACAAGAGCAATAACATATCTATAACTTTTGTCAATGTTATAGTGTTATCAGAGTACACTACTACATCAAAATATAATAAAATGCAATAAGATAAGCAAAGTTTGTGCCTATCCCAAAATATGCACAATAGAAGCCTGAGTATCTACTAATACTCTACACCCATCTTCGCACCAACAAAATCAAGTGTTTGAAAAGAAGAACGGTTAACCAATTAACTCTATGATAAAAGAGGGACCATGCTATATGTATGAGATGAATGAACATGAAACATCATGTAAGAATGCATAACGTGAATCATAAATGTAACAATGATCATGAATGCTACGTACACCAACATGACAACGCTACTACGCGACTACGCTAACGTACTACACCAACACCTATAAAATTAGGACTAATATCTCTATGCTTTTAAAATGCTATAATTCTCCACCCGCGTTATGACGCGTTCATGCCTTCATTGACCCACCACCTACATTGTGACGTGACCAATGGAATAATCCCTGATCAAGTTTCCCAAAATTTACGTTAAGGTTATAGGCCTTATTGCTTTCTACGTATTTATAAAATTCTATATTTTATGTCCTAAAAAGAAAGGAAAAAAAAAAAAAAAAGACTACGCCAACACATGTTATGATAAAATGAATTTCCTTTTAATTCCAAAACAACGCCATTTAAATTAACGCCTTTCATTCAAAACTTTACTTTCATAAAATAGGCTTTTGTCACGCCATGAATGTAATGCTTATGCATTGAATATATTATTAACTACACATTTAACATGATTATAAAGCTATATATTTATCACGATATTAGCAAAGCATATGAGAAAATCATGTAAACAATGCCATACAACTATGCATTCAAGACGTATTCATCACATCAATATACGATGGTAGTTTCTAGTTTATATTAGAACTCGTTGACTACTGTACCTCACACGCTAACAACAAAATCCTGGCAAAGCTATGCCAAGAAAACCCCCAAATCGCCTCCACTAGCCCTCTTGAGTTGATCTATCTCCGCACTTCGAATGACAACACACCCATAAAAAAAAAGGTTTTACACCTGAAAAGGAACAAGAATATAAACGTTATTTTGGTGTGCGAAAAGTGCATGGAAACAAAAGTAATGCCAAAAGACGAGATAAGAAACGAGACTTACCTCTACTCGAAGCCTAAGTGATGGAGATCAAGAATATCAAGTTTTTATCTCCAGACAACCCCGAGATGTAGATGAAATCGGGGCTTGAAAGTGGAAGAAATTGAGCCACTACCACTCCCTCTCTCCTTAGTTTTCGTGGGTGAGATATGAGAAATGAGTGGAGACAAGAAAAATGTGACATTTAGTCCAAAAATACTTTTTCGCATGTTGCGGTGTTCGGACCTTCAAAGTAGGTTGTCCGATTCAACCCTCTAGACACAGGGTAAAATACTTAGAAAAATGTCAACTTTAGTCCAAAAACAGAAGCCCTAGACACCTTTGTCTAGGGCCTATCGACCTGAGGATACTCTCCAAATAAGGCAAATTCTGACAACTTTGACTCTGTGTCACATTTCACATTTATGCATTTAAAATGAATAAAATTGCTTAAAAAGTACCACACTTACGCAATGCTACTCTATGACAACTACGCCCACTCTACTACACCATACTAAGCCCCACACATACAATGCATGTACAATACGTAATAATATTATAATGCAATAATAATATTATTACAAAAACAAAAAATTCATTTGAATTTTCGGGACGTCACATTCTCTCCACGTAAGAAAATTTCATCCACAAAATTCACATATGCTATGCAGAAGAAAAGATGTACCAAAATTGACAAACAAATCCGGATACGTCGCCCACATATCCTTCTCGCGCTCCCATGTCATCTCTTTGCTCAAGCCACACTTCTATAACACTTTGACCAATTGTATAATCTGCCTATGCAAGGTTTGTTCTTTCAAGTCCATGATTCGAATAGGTTATAACTCATATGACACGTCCTCCTCCATATGCAAATCATCAAAGTCGATCACGTGTGATGTATCCTGAATATACTTTCGCGACATTGATACATAAAAGACTAGATGAACCCCTCAAACCGAGGTGGCAACGCCAAATGATAAGCCACCTTGCCAACCGCCTTGAGAATAAGGAAAGGCCTAATATAACGCGGTGATAATTTTCCTTTCTTCCCGAATCTCATTATCCCCTTCTTTGGAGATATCTTCAAGAACACGTGCTCACCAACTTCAAATGCTAACGGTCGCCTACGCACATTTGCATAACTTTTAGGTCTACTCCGCACTGTCTCTAACCACTTCTTTGTCAACTGAATATTCCGAATTCTCTCCTATACCAACTCGGGACCAACAACGCGCCATCGCTAACCTCCACTCAATACATAGGGAATTAATATGGTCTCTTATACAATGATTCAAACGGTGCTATTTCGATACTTGCGTGGTAACTATTGTTGTAAGTGAACTAAATCAAGCCTACATGATCTTCCCAACTTCCACCGAAATCAAGCACACAAGCCCGAAGTATACCCACCAACATCTGAATAGTACTCTCAGATTGACCATCCGTTTAAGGGTGAAAGGCCATACTTAATGACAATTTGGTCCCCAAGACTCATTGAAGCCTAGACTAATGACGCTAAATAAATTGAGAGTTACGGTCGGACACTATCAAAATTGGAACCCCGTGTAACCGAACAATCTTATTGATATACTTCCGACACAACTTCTCAATTGAGTCATAAGAATTGGAAGAAAATAAGCAGACTTCGTCATTTGGTCTGCGATTATCCATATTGTATCATTCCTCTGTTGCGACTTAACCAAACCCACTACAAAATCCATTGTAATCCACTTCCACTTCCACTAGAGAACTGGAAATGGTCTAAGCAACCCCCCGGCCCACTTGCGTTCAGTTTTCACTTGCTAACATATCAAACATTGTGATATGAACTCTGCAACATACTTTTCCATTCCAAGCATCCAAAATGACAATCTACGTCATGAAATATGTTGGTATCCCCGGAATGCACTGCTAAATGGAAGTAATAAGATTACCGCAGAACCTCATCTCGAACAGATTCTGAAACAAATAAACGACCCTGACATCCTATTCTGCCATCCTCTGCCATTGCCCATCTATCATGTCCATGCTCGCTAAGAATACAAAAAACGATAAGTATCTGATTCATCATCAATACACTGCGCTTCAACCACATGAGTAATCAAAGTCAGAGTGACTTCAATCGTA
>MKEJ01076948.1:0-11403 GCA_001753735.1 Embelia ribes
ATTTTTCTAATAGAATTCTTTATTGAACTTCAATTTATAAAAGAAAAAAAAACTCAATCTTAAAATAGAAAATAGAAGTTTGATTAGATACGCAATAAGCATTATCAAACAAATGTAATACAAAATAAAATTGTTTTGAACTTAAGGTTTTAAACTTGAAAGTATATTTGGAACTTTAGATTAATCAAGCTTTATTTAAAGGATTATAATATTTTGTATGCCACTAATGGTAGAAAGAACCAAATAAAAATTGTAAACAAAAGAAAGTAAAAGTTCTTATGTGTTTCTTGTGCGCTTCTGTAAAAAATCTTATTAGCTTACAATTTATATCCCAATTGTCTTTAACTAGATTCCAATGAAATACACTCTTTATTTTATGGAAGTATCTAACATGTATTTGTGATTGGTTTCTTGTATGCTTCAAAAAGGTGTTACTTTGGTTTTAGTAAAGTTTTTAAAAATTATTCATTCGAGTTTAACATATAATTTGGTATCGTTTTTTATTCGTTTCGATATTAATTTCTTATTTCTCATTTTCCTTATATATTTATTGCGTATTTCCCGCTTCCATTTACCTGACAATTTCCACTTCCACTTTCGAAATTGGTAACTATGATCAAACCAAATAAAGTGAAACATTTCCTTAAAAAGTAATTTCCTTGTGCAATGGATAGCAATAATGTGGTAATAGCCAGATTTTCAGGAACCAGTCGACTGAAAAGTGACATATATCAACTACAATGAAAAACTACCAAGTGGCAGCACCCTAGCCACGAGTTTCATTTGGAAAACACTATAAATACCCATCTCTAGTAGATTATGTGTGTGTGTGTGTATATCTGAGGTATGTGAGTAAGGAGAAAGTGAGAGAAAAGTGTGAGAAGGTGAGAAAATAAAGAAAACCAAGCTGTACCCCGGCCACTTGATGCGCTAACCAAGCTGAAATTAGCCTTATACACTGGCACAATGATGTTTAGCCAACCGAGACATCCCTTTGAGGTAAGACTCTCACCATAAACCTTATAAGTTCCGTCTTTAAGTTGACACAGGGCAGATCAGTCGACTGATTTTGTCGAGAAGTTTGAGAACTGAATAGAATGTGTATATGTTTCCAGTTTTGAGTTCTTATAACTCTTGAGATGTAGAAAATTGGTGGTGGTGATGTTGGGGCTACCCTCACATGTGAACGGCAAGACTTGTTAAGTATGATTTCTTGAAGCACTAAAGGTACAGTTATGATATTTCCCTGGTAAATTTAACAACCTTTGAGGTTTTGGCACAACATTATCGTCTTATGATTTTCTTCATACGTGCATAATGAATCATATTGAGGCATATAAAGTAAGAATGCATATGCCCTATACCTGAACCATAATAAGTTTAAGGTAGTATTATTGTGATATAGTAAGGTATGTGGATTAGAGAAAAATTAGTATAGTAGTTGAATTAATATAGTGTTGTTAAGTACTCCAAAGTCTGTGAACATATCGATGATAAGAAGGGATAGAATAAAAGAATAATACGACGTAGTGTTAATACCAACATGTGTTTATTGAGGACGTGGTTTAAATACCCTGACCTACCAATTGGAGATTAAACCATAAGGGCCTAGACCTACAAACCTAGTGGTAGACGAGAAAGGGTGAGTTAAGAGATCCATGTGACGTAGTAACGATGCCCAAAGAATGGTGATCCTATTACTGCTAAATGCGTTGTTGTAATAAGATGGACGAGGTAAAGTAAGTAATAAAGTACAACTAAGTGCCCTAAGACCTGTAGAAGTATTGATGGTTGGGATAAGATGAGGCAAAGAGATTAGGATAACGAGATTGGATATGTAATCGGGACCTCACACACACTACGAGGAATTGAAAGGAAGTGCGATGTGTGAATAGTGACTTTACAACCTGGAAGCCTATATGGAGACAAGAGCAAATATAAAGATAATCTAAAAAGAATATATCCTCTCCAAGGAAACAAGACACAGTACGAGTGATGCCCTAAAGGACATTATAAGGACCCTAACGGGAAATATGATTCATGGGGAATAAATTGGAATCTACCAAACTAATATTAGGAACACGCTCAAAAGGGTGTAAACTAATTAAGCATTAGCAACAGAGCAATTACATGTAGAGACTTAGTAGGATTAAGAGTTATAAAGTAAAAGACGTTGACAAGGAATTGAAGAAATCAAGTTTATGGAAAGGAAAATACGATGAATATTTAGATGATAGGTGTGACGTATGAACCCGATAAGGAGAACTTAGTTGGACTTTGTGATTTCACGAGAATAAGGATGAAAGAGCAATGACTTGGCTTTTGGACCCTTAGTATGACTATTTAAGATCCCAACACAATTAGGAAACTATTATAAATGATAACCTAAGATACGTATATATTTTGAGAAAGTGACATGGAATTTAGTGGTTATGTATATATTCTAGAAGTAGTAGTACATAATGTGCTTAGGTAAGAGGTAACCTAAGATACGTATATCTTTGAGTCTGTAATGTTGAATTTAGTGGTTAGGTGTTTCGATAAGGATTATACATTTTGAGTATTAAGAGGACCTTGTGCTATTTGGTTGCATTTGATATAAGAGTAAAAGAGCATCTGTGCATATCAAGCACGAAATCATGAGTAAGCATATATTTTGAAGTAAATTAGAAATGAAGAAGATATCTTAATCCACCATATGTAAATGGTGCAAATCAACAAATATGATATGTTTAGAAGAAATTATGTCTGAACTATGTGAACTATGAGATGAATCTGTATGTCAGATATGAGAAACATAAGTAAAAGATGTGGTTGATAAAAATATGTGAAAGATGTGATTAAGATGCATGCGTGATATATTTTGTGAAATTATAATATTTTATTGAGGAAACATACTGCTACTATAATCTACTTCTGGTGAAATTTGGAATGTGCTCCTAAACACGCATTTGGAAATTCTGAGACTTAAATAACTTTTGAGAAATTTGTGGATGATGAAAATTGTGAATTATAGTGCTTTAAGGGGTATCCTCGAATAGGTTCCCCGGCATTTTTGAGATTTTGGTTGGGTTACAGAAGTGGCTCAAGGTGTGGAGGGACACCTACTTAAATCTTTATGTATAAAGTTTCGAGTAAAGTATTTCTCTAGGTTTTTATGTTTCCCAAAACAATATTACTCATAGGATAAACTATGATGTATGTGTGTATATTTGTGGAAGCCTTGAGAATATGTTGCATGAGGAATTCGGTGTTGTAATGGCTATTTGGTTGATAAAGTATTTTTCATGCATTAGTTATTGTTTTGAATACTGCTCATCAACTAATCTCGTCTGCCTTTGTTTATCAACTGGCAAATCAAGAGCAAGTGGACGCAAACATGTAGGTATATGGGTGGAGACTCTAGGCGTGGCAGCTCCCATTCAAAGCTTAAGATGCACTTCTTTTGTGATTTGTTAGCATTGTAAATATATTATATGGACTAATATTTTATAACCTGTCGGGCCAACTTCTTCAAACATTTTCTGGACGACAAGGCCCAATATTTTGAAGTTATCTCTATGTTTGTAATATATAAGCACTTTATATTAAGTATATATTATTACGTCTAGCATGAAGTCAGCACGTGTGGGTTGTTTTAGCTACAACCATGTGTCAAAGTTATATGATATTTTATTTAGAATATTACGTGCCTAGGGCCCTTAGGTCTTCGGGGCGTGACAGGGGCATCACATAACTTTATCGAGATGGAAGAAACAATACGGTTCAATCTTAAGCTTAGGGTGAGCAAGTATGCCTCAAGACCGTAAATAGGAATGCCAAACCAATTCTTAGAGTAGCTTGAGGGATCATGCTTCATAATAGGGATTGGCACGACAAGGTTGACTTAACGGTAGTCAAGACATGGATGACGATCCCATGGTATTTGGGATGGAGTTTAGGGCTCAAGCATTCATGATGCCTTCCTTGAACTCCATTTGTGTTATGGAAGGTAAACGAGCTTGTACCGTGCAAGTTGGTCGAGAGACGAAATGGACAACAAAACACAACGGGGGAATGCGGATTGTCCAAAAACCATGGGAGGGATCAGAGGCACGAGTTGTGGCCAAAGAGAAGATTGAAGGAGATGGAGAAGGGCTGAAAATGGATTCTTGTAAGAAATCATACCAAGGGCATCACAGAATAGATGGGAGAGAATGTCACGAACCGACACTTCTACTCATTTGAGACATGAAACTATTCTTTTGCATACCTCCCTATCGACAGGCTCCACAAACACGCCAAAGATAAATAAAACTAGATATAGCAAAACAATGGAATGATTAATTTTATTTTCAATCCCAATCCGCGGCCATCCCAAATATTTTTCTATTGGTCATTAGGTTAAGATGGTGCAACACATTTAGGCCCTCTTAAGGATTTTGATTGAGCCGTGATTGCACTTTTCTTTTATTTTTTATATTATATTCTTGATAAATTTTAAATCACTTGCCATTAGTGATATTTTCAAAAGTTACTTTTGGTTTTCTTCTAATTTCAAGAGTAACTTGAAAATAATACATTCATTGTGATTATTGGCGATTGATAATACTTGTTGTAACTTTTGATAATAAAATTTCTATATTATTATGAAAAATACTCTCATTTGACAATTAATTTAGTTTAAGTTGGCATAAAAAATCACGTAAAAAATTAGCAATTTTAATACACACATGATTATCTAACTTCGAAAACTCAAAATCCTTTTTTAGTATAAAGAAAATAATTACTGAGAAAATATACTATAAATATCAAAGTCATGATTAAAAAAACCTTTCACCAAATAGTAATTCGTGCATTGAACAGTCTTCGCACATTGATCTTCCAAAGTACCACTAAAATATTTGTTTGGAAAATCGTTAACCTATTTAACGCATATGATTACATCAAACGGTGAAAACAGAATCAATTGACTGATCCAATGGACGGACCAGATTATCCATCTTCGTTTTCCAATTGCGCAAATAATGGTAGGGATAGTACAGTATAAATTGGTTCAAATTTTTGGTGCGTATGTCAATATTTAAATAAATAATAATATAATAATAATAATTATAAAAAATACAAAAATAAAATTCCTCTCTTTCTCTCTCTAGGGTTCTTTCTTCGTCTTCTCACTGCGATCGATCACCATGTACGGAGCAGCTGCTTTACGGATCAATGCCCTCAAGGTCTGTTAAACACAGCTCATTTCCATACATTTTAAGTTCCTTTATTTTAATTACTCCTTTTTTCCGCACTAGTCATTGTTTTATATGATTTATCTGTACTTTATTCGATGATTTCATTGTAATTCTTGGAAATAAATTTATCCTACACTTTATTTGATGACTTCATTGTAAAGCATAGATTTCTTTCATTTGTTTTCTAAATATCGCTTTTTAGAAAGTAATTTCTCCTGAAAATTAGAAATTGAGCACATTCAAACTTTCTAAACAAACTTTATGTACAATTAATCTACTAATATATAAATATAAAAAAATGTAAAAATATTTCTGGAATATATTGGTGTTTTTTTTTTAAATGTTTTGGCGGGAAAAGATTATTTTTTAATAGACAAAGTGTGAATAGAGTGCTTTCATTTTGAAAGAAGAATTCTCATGCGGGTTCAATTTGATACTGAAGAGTCATCGGCTACGAATTACGCTGGCATTATTTGTCACTCGCGAGTTGTGTTCATAGTCATTATCAATTATTTTTGTTCGGAAAAGATCTTGTGTTGTTACCTAAAAATAATCACAGTGTAACATCTTTATTTAACTGATTATGCTAAGCTAGTCACTATTCGCAATAATGTTAGTAGTCCCCATTAATTATTTATATTCAAAAAGAAGTACTCTTTTTGTGGAACCTTGTGTTATTAAATATAATCGTGACGGCATCTTTTATTTTTAAATTGTGTATTTTTTGCAATGCAACATTACTCATACTGTTGAAACTAGTCTTATTTGTAAGATTAGATAAGCCTTTGTGAAGCCTGTATTTATACTAGGTTGTTAGAGTTGAATCTAACTCTAATTATTTTATCATTTGCCACTTAATTTAGTTTAAAGCCATTCTGTTTTTGTCTCCTTATTGTTTTTGGAAGTTGTTGGCTGACTGATGAGTAGAAAATACATTTTCTCGTGTTTGTTATGTGCGAGTAGTGTCGTGCTGCCAACAAGTCCTTCGTTAGATATGCAAGCGTCAGTGCTGTTGCTACAAGACCATCTTCTTCTGGGGGTTTATTTAGCTGGCTCACGGGAAAGAAGTCTAGTTCTCTTCCCCCACTAGAGGTTCCACTCCAAGGTCTGACCCTTCCCCCGCCATTGCCTGACCATGTCGAGGCCGGTAAGACCAAGATCACAACCCTCTCCAATGGTCTCAAAATAGCCTCAGAAACATCTTCGGTATGTATATCTCATATATTCTCCTTAATGACGCCTTTGCTTTAAATTTTTGTTTTTCAGTCTTGTATTTTCGTGTGTCAAATTGGTTTAATCTACAGAATCCTGGTGCTTCGATCGGATTGTATGTGGATTGTGGGTCGATCTATGAGTCACCAGCGTCAGTCGGGGCACACAACTTTTAGAGCGGATGGCTTTTAAGAGCACAACAAAAAGGAGTCATTTGCATGTTGTTCGTGAAGTGGAAGCTATTGGTGGGAATGTCACAGCCTCAGCCTCTCGGGAGCAGATGGCTTATACCTATGATGCTCTCAAGACTTATATCCCACAAATGGTCGAATTGCTCATTGATTGTGTTAGAAATCCCATATTCCTTGATTGGGAGGTGAACGAGGAGGTACAATCTTCATCTTGCTGTTCCTTTGTTTTACTTTTGACTCGTCTCAAGTTTTATGTTCTTGCTGATTTCTTTTTATTAACCTTCATCAGCTTCGGATATTGAAAGATGATATTGCAGAAGCATCTAATAATCCTCACGGCTTACTTTTGGAGGCCATTCATTCTGCGGGTTATTCTGGTGCATTGGCAAACCCCCTTTTAGCTCCAGAATCCGCAATAAGCAGATTGAACAGTACTGTTCTTGAGGAATTTGTAGCTGTGAGTTTAAAGAATCTCAGGATATACTTTACATTTTCTTTTTGTTGTGTGCTAATTACAGATATTGTTAATACTCTTTAATTTTCATCTTTATTCTGTTTTTTTTTTATAATCTTTTTCATCCTTATTCTAAAGCTAGTATCTTTTCTGGATGTAAATTTCTAAAATTCAATTTTTTTGGAGGACTGTAGAAAAATTATACTGCTCCTAGAATGGTCCTTGCAGCTTCTGGTGCCGATCACGAGGAGCTGATGAAAATGGCAGAACCACTTCTATCAAACTTGCCCTATGCAGCTCATTCCAAGGAGCCTAAGTCTGTTTACGTTGGAGGTGAATATCGCCATCGAGGTGTTTCAGAGGTAGGTATAATTAATGCTTGTGTCTGTTCTTTTGATTACTTTCTTATTCATAATGTGTATTTCCCCTATGGAGATGGCTTGATATTTAAATGTCATCTGATTATTATAGTTGCTCCATATTCAGCCTTTCATGAAATTGATATTGGTGGCGTTTAAAGTCTTAACTTGAAATTCTATAAGTTAGGGCATGCACGCCTCCATTGCGACCTGTAGGTCACAGGTTCGTTCCGTTGGAAACCTCTCTAGACACGGGTAAGGTTGCGTACATCAAGACCTCCCAGACCCCGCAATGCAAGAGTTTTGTGCAGTACGACTAAGTTTATTGTATGGAAGTGAGTGCTGGGCTACTAAGAAATAAGAAAAAGACAAGACGAGTGTAGTATAGATGCATATGTTGAGGTGTATGTGTGGTAAGACTAGAAAAGATAGGATTAGAAATGAAAATATTCGGGTTAGGTTAGGAGTGACACCAATTGAAGATAAAATGAGAGAGAGCCATTTAAGATGGTTTGGACATATAAGGAGGCCTGTAAGTGCACCGATTAGAAAATGCGACAGTATTGGAGTAGGAACGGATAAGAAAGGTAGAGGTTGATCTCTAATTATATGGATGCAAGTGTTACAAAAGGACATGAGTATTACGATGCTGGACAAGCAAATGGCTTTCGATAGGAATGAATGGTGTTGAAAAATTCACGCTAATGATTCGTCGTGATTTATTATTTTGTTTCATTTAGCCTACCTCAATTTATTGAGATTTTCAAGGCTTGGATGATGAATACTTTAGCTTCGACTTTCTGATTTTTAATTTTATTTTGTTTCTCTTTGTATGACAAGAAAACTCATTTTGCCCTTGCATTTGAAGCTCCTGGTGGCTGGCATAAGGACAAGGAAGCTATGGCTTTGACCGTTCTTCAGGTATTCCTTTAATAGTAGTTCTGATTTATTCGTGTGACTCTTGTTCATGATAGATCATTGTTTCCGCTTCTTTGTTTTCCTTCTATTTTTTACCTTGAAATGTGGAGGAATGATAATAAATGTCTTTTTGTAACCTTTTGATGCTTATGGGAGGAGGTGGATCTTTCTCGGCTGGGGTTCCTGGAAAAGGGATGCACTCGCGACTATGTAAGTTCACATCATAAAAACTTGGGTTTCCAATTGATCTTTTAGTGGTTTAGTGCACTAGACATGTTAAATTCATGTGCTTGTACATCTTGATTAAGGTCCCATTTGTGATTTCTGCTTTTGCCTAAACTGTAGAAAAGTTGTGTTTGGATTTGGAAGTGAAAAGTAGAAACACCATAAACTAAGCAATACTGAACTAACCGTAACCCTTGTCAGCCTTATGCACGGTCCTATTCTGGTTCTAATTGCTTACGCGGTGTATTAGTCTGTTTTTATGCAGTCTTATATGTTCTTTGATTACTGCACGTCGCTTGTGGCTTCAGATATCATGATGCTTTTCCGATTTCTAACTCTAGATCATTGCAATGAATAGATCTACGTGTCCTGAATGAATATCCGCAAATCGAACCATTTTCTGCTTTCAACAGCATTTACAATCACACTGGATTATTTGGGATTCAAGCTACCACGGTAAGCCATTGGATTTGCTTTGTTGAATGGTGTCTTTTTCTAAATTATTTTTACCAAAATTAAGTAGAGTCCCTGTGTCTGCACATCGAGCTTAGGAACTTGTGGCGAACATTTTAGTACTCGTTGAGTGATCATTTATTTGTGTTGATAGTATCTGCTTTTTTGAGTAAGGAAAATTAGTGTTGAAGTAGGATATAAGAATTACAAATGTATACGCTCTCTTGAAGATTTTATTTTACTATGTGTATAGGATATGAGCTAATATAAAAGGTTATGCATTAATTTTCGTCTGCTAACTTCGTTAAGTGACACGCCTAAACAAATTGACGCATCTGTTTTATACATTGGTTATGGTGAAGTGCTGAAAGGTGTTTAGAATGAATGATGCATGCAACATCTGTTGAGTAGTTTATTTAACATTTTTTGCCTTTCAGTTTATTTTTGTTTAGGCTGGTATTCTGACCCTTTCTTCGGTATTTTTTTCCATTATCCAAAATGGAGTAAAGATTGTTATGGGAATTTAGTTTCTTGACTTACTTAATATAGACGAGTGACAGCATGACACTTTTACTTTATATATATTATATATTATATAATATATCGATGCTCTTCTTTACAACTGAGGGTTCTTGCATTTTATTTTCGAAATCCAGAGTCCTGATTTTGTAGAGAAGGCTATTGATATAGCTGTGAAAGAACTTACTACAGTTGCCACACCTGGGGAAGGTATGCTCTGTGCTTTTATTTTGCTTGTTTTCTCTCCAGGTCTTCTATTGGATGATCTTTTTGCTCTGTGGTTGAAATAATGGGCTGTGTTCCCCTTTCCATTGCCAGTGGATCAGGTGCAGCTAGACCGTGTGAAACAGGCGACATGATTTGCCATTCTTATGAATCTTGAATCCAGAGTAAGCAACACGTCCTTTTCCTATTTTTATTTTAGTTTTTCCTGCTTCAGTCTGTTTTTTTATTTGATGGGCTCACCTTTTGAGTTGCATCTTGCAGGTGGTAGCATCAGAAGATATTGGCAGGCAAATTTTGACCTATGGAGACAGGTAAAGCTCAACTTCGATTTTATCTTTTATGGGGTGATGTGTGCAACTGTTTGACCTTGATGCATTTATATGTGCACTATGATTTTCACTGTATTTGTGTTGTGTAGTTAGGTAAGTTATATTTAGAAGATCGTATGAGAGCAAAATTTACTCGTATATGTTACTGTTGTATATAATGACGTGTTCCATCCATTGGTGCTAGCAAATTGGTTATCCTTCATATGTTAAGCAAAAATGTTTTGTCGACTCATTCTTGAGCGCAGCTTTCAAAATCCTCCCTAATTGCTGTTTTGTGGGAGCATGGAATTTTGTTTTTCCATGAGACTTCATATGTACAACATTGTGTTATTGCCAAGTTATTGAAAACGAGAAATTTTGATAAGCTCGGGTTTCTTTCCTTCTCTTTTAGCTATGTCCTTGTTTGAAGGTTTTGTGTCATTAATGTTTCTCTTTTAAGAGTTTTAGCTTTACATTAAATCTTATTTGGTTTCATTGGTGGTACACTACTTACAGCATGTTATCTCCTGTTTTATATATTTAGCTAGTCCTTTTATAAGATTGCCACAAGGCCAAGAGTTCAGTGCAAGGCCAAGAGTTACTGGAAAAATCTATTTTCTCCACTGCAGTCCTCTTTTATAGACATGGCTACGCCATACGTAACGTATAATTATGTGACCTGTTCCCCCTTGTAGAGTCACCAAATATGGTTCACGACGCCATTTAATAGATTTTATTGAAAGAGCTTTCTTCCTTTCTTCTATTCTGAATAGTTAAATGGTTTTTGAGAGTTGCTCTTCCCAGTAGAAACTTTTCCGTTTGTGTGATATAATTGTTTCAACTCGTGCATCTTATATTACAATAACCTTTGGTACCATAATAATGAGCTTTTTTTTTTTTTTTTTAATTGCAGAAAGAACAAGCTATAAGGAACAGAACAACTACCTTGTTACTTAATAATAAGGCTATTAAAGGTTAGAGTATTATGTGAGAAGAAAGACTATTGTTCTCTAAGATGAATTGTATTTGCGATCACAGGCTATTAAAGGTTAGAGTATTACGTGAGAAGAAAGACATCAAGTGTTGCCTTTTCAGTTTTGGTTGCTTTTTATACGGTGTTTTGTTGTAGCTCATTATCATTTGGTTTACTAAAACAACTTGTTTCCAATTCTGTTGTAGCTTGACAACGTGTGTTCCTCCTCGTAGTGTGAGGCTTTGTCAATAAAGTGCAACGGTGTCATCCTGCTTTCTGCAAGAAATAAAACAAACAAAAATAGTATTATTTTGCCTTAGAATTGAAGTTACTGGGACATTAAT
>MKEJ01076956.1:0-16108 GCA_001753735.1 Embelia ribes
TACGAAAAATTAATGTCTATTTAGGTTAATTTGAGGTATATGAAAATTTTACTATGAAAAATATTTTATAAATTTATGGAGAATCTTAGATTGGTAGAAATCAATTTATAAAAATATTTATTTATTAAAATATTATTTTGATTGTTAACTATAATTTTAATAATTTCTATTATGATAAGTTATTTTATAGTTATGCAAAGATGTATATGAATATTTTGGTGTTGTGCTTAATCTCAAATAAAATTTAATTTTAATAACTTTCGTTATGGTAAGTTGATATGTATATATGTACATATATATAATAATTTCTATTATGGTAAGTTTTATTGTTTTAAATCCTAATTTCATGTGACACATATAATTTTAATAATTTCTAATTATATGGTAAGTTTTATTGCTTTAAATCATAATTTTATAGGGACACATGTTAAGTAATTGTATGGACAAATGTCGGAGTGAAATAGTTGGAGGGGACAAATTTTATATACAATAGAGTGCACCTCGCGTGATGCGCCGTTGTGTGTATTTTGTTTTTTTTGTGTATCATTTTAATTTTAACCATTTTCTTAAATTAATTATGATAATTTATTTTTTGTTATTACATTTTTTTTTATTTTTTTTCCAGTGATTTATGATAATAATAAATTTATAAAAGATCGATTGGTAGGATTTATACTAAGATAATATTTTACAAAAAATTAATGCCTATTTAGTTTAATTTTAGGTATTTGAAAATCTTAATATGAAAAATATTTTAAAAGCACTAGAGTGCATCCCCCACAATATGCAGATTTTGTGTATTATGTTATTAATCAAATTAATTTTAATTATTTTATAATATTATTTTTTATATTCTTTTTTTGATATGGCATATTAAATTTCTCTTTTTTAGTCATGTATAATTTTATAAAAGATAGGATTTGGTAGGATTTATCCTATGATAATGTTTTCACAAAACATTATGTCTATTTGGGTCAATTTTAGGTATTTGAAAATTAATGTGGATTAGGATAATATTTTAAGAATTTATGGAGAATTTTAAATTGGTAGAAATTAAATTATAAAAATGCTTATTTACCTTTTGATTCTGAATTGCAATTATAATAGTCTCTATTATGGTATGTTATCTTATAGCTATTCAAACAAATATATGAATTGGTCTGTACTTGATCTCATAGGAAATTTAGATTTATTAATTTCTATTATGGTAAGTTGATTTATATGTGTTTGCTTTTAATAATTTTTATTATGACAAATTTTATTGTTTTAAAATCCTAATTTGACCGGGGCAATGTCGAGAAATTGTGCTGACAAATGTCATTATAAGTGCGAATATAGTTGGAAGAAACAATTTTTATATGCACAAGAAGATAAGAAAATTTGAACACCCATGGTCCTATTTCAGTTTCAATTGTGTAAACTTAGTTGAGTACGATACTAATGCTATAATTTCAGTTTACATTGTGTAAACTTAGTGTGTGATCAAATATGTTCAGTGTATGGGATTTGTACATATTTTTGACACTGACTTTCACACGTGTTGTATGTGTAGCTCAGTCCCATTTGCAAGTAAATAATAATTTTAAAAAATAAAATATGAATCATAGGAGAGGGAATAACTTTATTATAATAATAATAACTCATTATATCAACAAAAAAGACACTTGATACTGATTAAAAACCTAGAAAAAATACCATTATCTTAGAAACATGGTAAAAAAAAAAAAAAGCTAGTTATTATTTGGATAAAAATTAAAAGTAGTATCCATCAAAATTATTTTTTACTAAAAATATAACATCACTTCAACATTAAAATACATAAGCAAGTTCAAAATTTTATGAGACCCGATGAGTTTTTTGGTATTTTTTATTCAACTGATATATCGAATATACAAAAGTCTTGACATAGCAAAGATAAGAAAGAACATATCAAAAAATACAAGTAACATATGATGAATATGTTTTCGAAATCACATAACTAAGTTGATAAAATTGTTAATATATTTACAAATAAAGTGTCAATAATATATAAATTTTAAAAGAGGAATAACTGACTCTCTCATATTACTATGGCTAGAATGGTGCATGGCTCGAAATTTTGAGTATTTGCATATACTTGTATGCATATTTTAGTTCTGATTATATAATTGATCGGGTTGGATTTGTTAGAATAGTTCATATGATCGAAATGAAAAGTATTCATGTACTTATCAATGGGAGAAATATATGTGTTCAACTATGTGTTCAACTAGTTAGATCAAATCGGAATAATTCTTAGAATATTACAACTAAGTCCCAAAGGCTTTTCAAAAATATTTTAAAAACAAAGGATATTTTTGGTTTAAAAAAGTATATGAAACACTTTATAAAATTGAAACTTTTTAAAAAGCAACTAGATATTGCCTTTTTCACCGATTATACAAAATTTTAAAAAAATACTCAAATTATATTATGTATATAAAATGCATCATTACTGTCTTATTTTCTATCATATAAAAGAGTCATTTATCTTAAATATATGTTATAAGACAAATTTTATTGTAAACAAAATGTTAATATTTAATTAGAGTATATCTGAATTGTGCTTGAACTACAAACTTACTATTAGAAAAGATGTCACATTTATAAAATTCATCATACAAGAGGGAATAATTTTATAGCAATAATTGATTATATCAACAAAAAAGAGATTTGATACTTATTAGAAACCTAGAAAAAAAAAAAAACCACCATTGTCTTAGAAGACATGGGGAAAAAAAAGTTATTTATTATTTAGATAAAAATTAAAACTAGTACTCATAAAGCTTAGTTTTTAATAGAAATCGCTTCCACATTAAAGGATATAAGCAAGCTCAAAATTTTATAAGGGTCAATAAGTTTTTTGGTCTGCTAGACAATTCATGCAAAGTACTCTTTGTTCAACTTATATATCCAATCTATAAAAGTCTTATATACCAAAAGATAGAAAAAATATATCGAAAAATAGAACTAAGACATGATGAATTTGTTTTGGAAATTACATAACTAATTTAATATATTTGTTAATATATTTACAAATAAAGGGTCATAAAATATAAATTTAAAAGAGGAACAACCGACTCTCTTCAATTACTATGGCTTGATTAGGGCATGGCTCGAAATTTTGAGAGATAAAACTTGGTGAAATATGGAGGGATCGGATTTAAGTATATGCGTATATATGTATCCATATTTTAATTTTTGATATGAGTGGATTTGTTAGATTAGATCGTATGATAATAACAGAAAAGATTTGTATCCTCGTCCATAGGAGAAATATATGTCTTCAACAAGATTCAAACAATTTAAAATAGATTTTAGCATATTACAGTTAAGTCCCAAAGGTCTTTGCAAAATATTTTAAAAGTGAAAAGTATTTTTGGTATTAAGAAGTGTATGAAACGCTTTATAAAATTGATACCTTTTGAAGAATAGTTAGATTAGCTCGTCATGGGTAAGACTCTTTCAAGACCAAAGTTCATGTAGGACCATGTATTTTGGCAAAACACATATGTGGCATCTTTCGGTTTGGCATTGGGAGCGGTAGCCCTTGAAATGATATTGTGGAGTAGCTTACGTACGAACCCACTTTTTTGGTATCAAACACGAAAAGAGTAAAAGTTTGAATGAGCCTTGGCAAACTTGTTTGCAAACAATAATGATAAAACTAGAAACATAAGTTTGACTCATTTAATGAAACAACATTCAAATGTTAAACTGCATTTCGTAAGTTAGCTTGTAAACTAGCTAGCTGCTCGCAAACTACTCGAGCATGCATTGTGTATCGAGCTGAAAAAAACTGGAAATGGACCCAATGATAACAATCTATATATGAGGTGAAATGAAAATTATTAACTTACTGCTGGGTTTCGTTCAAAGCCCATGAACTAAACACAACCAGCTATATGTAATATTATTATTATTATTATTATTTTCGCACAAGCTCAATGCAATAATACGAAAAACTATTCGAATCTGAAAGGATCTTATTACATGTGTCACTAAAAATATATGATAAATTTTGTAAATTTGGCACCTTATTATTTTCTAGGTGTGTAAACAAAATCTGCACACCTAATTTTTTTTTTTTGTGAAACTAACTTTTTTATATAACCCTCCCGGCCCCAACTGCATTCACAAAAAGTGGTTGACTAATTATAAATACTCTGGAGTTGTAGTTTTTGTCTATCACCCCTTATATTCCAACCTTATAACATTTTCGATGAAATTTATTCTCCCTTTTTTTCAATTACCTTTTTGCTAGAGAAAAAAATAATGAAACGTACAGTGCTTGTCATATATCATGAGAGTATGTATTATAGCATATTTATGAAATACTTCGAGCCAAAATAAAAAGACAAACACATAAAGATAAGCATCTATTGACCAAATATATATTGGTTAGCCAGACAAAATAGATGATTTAGAGAATTACAAAATCTTTAAAAATAAAACCAAAAAAATAAAAAATAGGTCCTACCGGGAGTCGAACCCAGGTCGCTGGATTCAAAGTCCAGAGTGCTAACCACTACACCATAGAACCACTTGTCTGTTAGTTGTAGATTTAAGTAATTACTCTCATTTAATTCTGTTTTTGAATTAATGCTTAAGTTATATTAGATCTTTTACTTGCACTTGTTTATTAATTGTAGATTTAAGTAATCTATTTCATTTAATTCTGTCTAGAATGAATGCTAAAGTTGTATTGAATTTTTTAGTTATACTGGTTATAATAATTTCCACTTGAAGGAATATGTAGAATAACATAAATCAACTCAAACATTTTTGCTGCAAAGATAAAATGAAAAAGTTCTACTCAACACAGAAATTGATATAATTATTGGAATGGTGCATTTTTTATCACAATGGTCAATGCTACGGGTGAAGATCAATGGATATGGTTGCGTTACCATCACCATTGCCGGTTTTGCATTACCTTTAACCTAGTGGTAATGTAAATTAGCAAATTCAAAATTAAAGATACCCGAAGAGACTTACACTGCATTTGTAATGACGTTTCTCATCCTGATTTTCCCCTCGCCTGGTACATGTATGCAGTGACAAGTTGGCCGGATTAGAAGTGTTGAGTATATGCCATATGCGTTATCGCTCTCTCACATTGAATACAGTTATGTAGTATGCCTATGGTCTAGCCCATCGTGACTTGTTTCTTCAGGTAACTCGCCTAGCCCACCGCGATTTGTTTCTTCAGGTAACTCGCCCTCTACGGATATCTGCATACATATCCACTAACTGTGAATATGTCTTCTGATGACACTTCCTGTTTCATTACATCATTTATTGGATGAGCTGTGCCCAAAATATTTTGCGAGTAACTGATTTGGTCTAATTTAGTGAACCATGTACTCGAGCGCTCAAGTCTATACTATTGCCCGAAATAGTCCAACTCATTAGTATGGTTAATCCAACTTTAAGCCTGTAACTGAAACCAACAATAGAACAAATAATCCTTATGCTATTGCAATAAACACATTTAACTTTGTAGGTAGCCTACCATCTCATCAAATCTCATTTTCTGGTTCTATAAATGCAGATCCCGAATTTATGCGATATCGCCCTGGGAATACTACAGATGGTGTTGTATGGAATATACAGAAACGCACACCTAATTACGAACAAGAAGACGGAAGAGGATATCAGCATTGTGGTATTAGGTACTCCTGAGGTATATCCAGTTGATGCTCAAGCTACTGGAATCGAAAATAAGGGGACCAAAACTGAGATTTTTGAGGATAAGCAAGCAAACAATCTTGAGGAAATAAGAGAAGAAGATGGGTTGAAACACCGATACTGAACCCAACCACAACTAACATAAAGCTTGACTCATTTGGCTCATAGGGAACGTTAGCTATATGTGCAACACATGCAAGTCAAATGCTATTTTGGTGTACGAGCAAGCTCATTCATAGTACGTGAAATAAGCGCAAACAGCAGCATGTAACATGTCCAACTTGATTCGCACACCAATTCTATCTCAAATATATATATATAGTTATATACATATATCGCATAATATGACTGTATGGAACTTCCATTATCGATTCTGGACAGATCTTTTGCAAAAGAATAGCAATTACAGGCTAGTTTGGCGTTATCTCTGCTACGTTGATTTGCATACCACGGTGAACTTAAGTTGTTCCGAAAGCATCGACAAGTAGAAACCTAAGATCTTACGCACAAAATGAGAAGTAATACCAAATTAGTTGAAAAAGAAAACAACAGATGCAGTTTCAAAAACTCAGATCAAGCCACAAAGTCCAAGACTAAGATATATCCAGGGAATTTGTAACTAAAAAGTAGTCAACTTCAAGAATCGGAAACAGTATGCTCCAAGTACAACACCACAATTCAAATTTCAAAAGGGTGCAACAACTCTTTACAAACCTTCTGTTCTTCCTTCTTACGGTAGTTTACATTTTTCTGTTCTGTAGCGACAAAACAAAATGACAAAGAAAATAAGAACCAAAAGTTTCAAACCCAACCTCGAGCTTCCACAGCTTTAAAAATTCAAGCTTCAAAGGCACAACCAAATGTAGGGTAAGGAAAAACTTACAAACGTCTATCACCTGTTAGTACCATCAAAGCTTCCTTGAGCATTTTGGCGCTTTTTTTCTCGCCAATTCTCTCCCCACATTTTGGCCTCCGCAACAGCCCTCTCTCTCTCCAAATCACGATTCGACCTCGCTGTCTCCTTCGGGGAGTCCTCCTTTTCAGACCCTTCAAAATCCCATTTCCGCCCTGACCCTCCATGATCTTCACTCTTCAGTAGCATCCGACCATTAGTACCCCCAACATCTTTATGTCTCTTCTCGTCCTTAGGGTCATACGTGTTATTTGCCAGATAAGAGAGGGCAGTCACCACATCACCGATGAGAGGGCGAGCTGCAGCTTGCTCTTGGGTGCACATGGATGCCACTGCTAGGGCCTGGTATAGGCCTCGCATTGGGAAGTGGCCCTTCAATCGTGGATCCGCCAATTTTGAAAACTTCCTACGGTCATTGAACAACGGTCGTGCCTGTAATTATCCCATATTATATTAGCTAAATAAACTAAATACGAAAAAGAATAATATAATATAATGAAATAAAATAGAATAAAAATGACTTTTTCTTCTTGTGTTTCTGGAAACTACTTTCTGGTTCCGAAAACATAACTAGATAACCCCCTACTTTTAAGAACCACAAGAACCTTTTAATGATTAAAGATAATTGGGGTACAAAAATTGAAAAAGCATGAAAACAGTGAAGTTCGAAATGTTATACTATTTCAAGTCCAGAAACCAGTTAAAAAATAACAAGAAAAGCAAACTTCATCATTTTTTTGTTTTCCTAAGGAAATCATGGCTGCATTTGGTTTTGTTTCGGAAAATTGCTTTCTGGTGTTAAGGACAAAAAACATTTTAGTTTTATTTGAAGATATCCTACTTTTAAGATTCAAAATCAGTTTCATCGGTTCCAATTAATTTGGTACAAAAATTGAGAGAGAGGAAAATAATGGATTTTCAAAAGGCTTATGCTTTAGTTCCGAAACCAGATATTACGTGCTTACCCATGCCACAAGGTTCTGTTCTCCTGTGGGCATGGTGCTATCGATGGCTTTTCGACCAGTAATGAGCTCTAAGAAAACAACACCAAAACTATAAACATCGGATTTTACTGTCAACTGCCCAGTCATTGCATACTCCGGGGCACAATAGCCGTAGGTCCCCATGACCCGGGTCGAAACATGTGACTTGTCACCAGTGGGACCCAGCTTTGCGAGACCAAAATCCGAAAGCTTTGGTTCATACCCTTCGCCCAATAATATGTTTGACGACTTGAAGTCCCTATAGATTACGGGAGGATTAGCTTTATCATGCAAATACTCTAAGCCTTTAGCAGCGCCAGCTGCTATCTTCATCCTCGTGTTCCAATCTAGTGGTTCTTTATCTAGTGGCAAATCTGCACAAAAATCATTTTCCAAATAATAAATATGTCAACACTCCAAGAATAAGATCCAGCTGTCGGTACAATTAGTAGGATAGTCATTTCAGTAGTTTTGACAGTGTAGACTTGGGATGATCACTCAGACCACAACATGACAATCAAATTCAAAGAAAGACACCAATCAATAAGTAGCTAAGTATATAAATCATTACCATGAAGGTGATCTTCCAAGGATCCCATTGACATGAACTCGTAGACGAGCAGTCGTTGGTCTCCATCAGCACAATACCCGATCAAGTTCACAAGATTATGATGATGTAACATACTGAGCATAAGAACCTCCACCAAGAATTCACGATTACCCTGAAGCCCGTTTCTATCCAATTGTTTCACAGCAACCACCTACATACCAATATCTCAATTTCACCCACAAAGTAGCATATACGAATCATTATAATCATACAAGAGAAGGGACACACAAAGCGCAATGATCATGCCTATTTTCATGTAGTCATAAATGAAGTAGAGAAAACACAAGCTTACTTGGCCAGTACTTTCAAGGAGCCCTTTATAAACGCAACCGAATCCCCCCTCGCCTAAGAAACATTCTGGCCTGAAATTCTTGGTTGCAGCCGCAAGCTCGCGAAAAGTGAATGTGTGTGCAGCTATATTCACATCAGATGCTGCATCCTTTGGGCTAGATGATGTGTCCTTCCTCGGCCCCAAATTGCTTCTCGGTTTCAATCTATCCCCTCCTGCATATCCAATCAACATGAAGATATTGAAGAAAGAAATATTTATATCCCCTTTCTCTTAACAGAATATGGGAATTTAGCCAAGAGTTATTGAGTCTCTATAACAAGTACCTAGGGCACTCACACCTGTCCTAACTTTCGAAATTAAATTTTTGGGAAATCTCCCACCAAGTTATCTAATACTATTCAATCCACTAAAGATAAGGGGTTTGATACATTGATCCCTAGTTCAAGGCCTATATTGTTCATTCCAGTTATATTTACAAGTTCACAGGATCTGGTGAAGTAATTCCCCCATCTCAAACTATAATTTATTAGTTTGAGGTATAGGGATTAAAATTTAGATATTGGAATGGATAATCTTGTGGAAATGCCCTAAACATGATAAAGTCATATAAGTAGGAAACTGAAAAACCAAGCAAACGTCTATGCAAATCTAACAAGTACATATGCCCAAATCAGATCACACATCAATACTCATAGAGTTTCAGAGAGAGAGAGAGAGAGAGGCTAACCAGAAGATAGCTTAGATATGTTGGACTGAGCAATTGGAATATGATCTCTTCCACCTTTGGTTGGATTGAGCTTTTCCTTTTCTCTTGAATCAAAACAGGGGAAACAACCCATTTTCTAATCTACTTCAATTCAATTTCCCCAAAAACTACAGCCCTTGTTCTCAATTACCCTTTTCCTGAAATCAATAACCCAAAAAGAAAAACTACTTTTTTTCCCTGGAAATGATCAGTGATGCAGCCAAAAAATTGGATCAAATCAGATACTAAAAAAAGCTCAATCAAAGAAGACAACAGAGAAAATCTAACACTAAGGTAAAAAGCTCAATGAAGAAGACAAAAGATGGGTAATAGCTACAATGGAAACAGATACATACATACATACATACATACACACACACACACACACACATATATATATATAGAGAGAGAGAGAGAGAGAGTTGGGAACAGTGATGCAGTTGTGGACGGCTTTTGCCCACATCAAACGCGTCTCTCTTATCTTTGACTAAACCATGTTAAAATATCTGTCTTTAATTCTTAAATCCCACTCGATTTCATATGGAAAGTGAATTATAATTATTAAAACAATTCCCTTACTCGCTAATATTAGTTGCTAGTCTGGGAAGAAAATTTTTATTTGTTATAATTAATATAATATATTTAAAAGTCAATCACAAAGTTACACTCGTCATATAAATTGAATACATTTTGTGAGTTGGAAATATCGTTTATCATTAGAAAAGAGTATTTTTACTCATGCCCACAAAATATGGTAAAGGGTGTCTTAGCTCTAACTATTAATGCGTTAAATTTTAAAATTAATCACTTTTAGTGGGTAAGGAAATTATGTGAATTTTGTGAGTGAGAGTATCATTTCTCATTGTTTTTTCAATCTATAAAATATATCCAATTTTCTTACTAGTTAATGTGCAAAAAAAAAAAAAAAGAACGTTCTTCACTCTACTCGTATATAAATGGGTCACTAGTATCTAATACGTTTTAGTGGAGAGTAAGAATGAGAAATTATTTATAGGTACAAAAATAAAATTATATAACTAAAATTATAAAATTATAAATGGAAATTTTTATTATAAAATTATATTTTTGTAGCTATAAAAGAATTTTCCACCATTACGCGCCACTAAAACGTGTTTGACACTCTTCATGGTATGTAAATATCATTTTCATAGTAAAGGTTTCACACAAAATTGATTCAAATGCTTGAACCGGGGAATTATAAACAAATAGATGCGCCTATAGATGCTCCGTTTAGTTCTAAAAGCGATGCTTTGCATTATACGGTTGCTAGCAATGCTCTTTCGTGGAAAAATCGTTAACTCGGTGTAGATTTATGGTACCGTGTTGAGCGCGATAGATGGGTAACATTGGATTTACTGATTTGAACATCTCTCATCCCAGCACCATACCATGTCGTTGCTGCTCAATTTACTAAAATGTCCTCCCATTCTCCACTAATGGATGGGCTTTATGGTCATTTTGCTGAATAAGATCATATACACCAAAAATCAGAATATGATTTGCGACTCAATTATATAAGAAACAAGTGGATTTGAATACAAAAAGGTGACGTAGTACTTTTGGTTATGTCCATCAACATTGGCATAAAAATTCGATAGAACTAATGCCACTATTTATTTGATATGAATTGAATTTAATATATTAACAGTGTATAAATTTTTCATTTACCAAAGAGTTTGGATTAAAGATACATGTGCATTTGTAATGGTACTCACATATAAAAGTCGATACATATATTTCATTCAAGACCTATGATATATGAAATTTCGAAATAGATGATAAATAGAAATTAAATTCATTAATCTTATTAACTTTGTTATATATGGGCACTGTCCTAACTCAAAATACATAACAATAAGATAAAACGAGATTGACTAGGGATGGCCCTCAGTGCATACGAGTATTAACTGAATGCAGTCCAAATATGTTCTTATACTTAATTCAGTTTTGAATATTAAAATATTTATTTCGTTATTAATATGAATGTAAAAGAAATTATATTTATAAATATATACAATACAAATAAATGTACTTGTTTAATAAAAAAATTTGAGCCCCAGTCGGGTCAAAGCTCCAATTTTCGCATTACCAGCCGAGTTAATGCTGGACTTAAAATTCAACTAAAAAATAATTCTTCGAGGACCCGACTGGGGTAGGTCATTTCCGTCATATCTGTCGTAGCCCCAGGAAGCATTACCAGTCGGGTCAAGTTTGTCAATTTTCGAATTAGAATTTAAATTAAATAAATTTTTTTTATTTATTTATTTTTTAAATTTTATACATTTAATTTCAAGTTTTAATTTAAAAATCTAGTCGTCTCTATCATTCGGTTGGAATTGAGCGGAGATAATATTATATCTCTGACACTTACTTACCACTTCTCCGGTTCTTTACTACCCTTAATAATAATGTGAAATTGTCTATACGCTAATGTCCAAAACACACCAAACAAATTCTCCAAATACAACTAGTCAATACCAACCAACGAAAAATAAGGCCAATTATAGAACAAAACAAAACAAAACAAAACAGAACCCACGTTGTCCTTTCAATCAGCAAACATGCGTCCCACCACCTCCGTTCTAACAAACAAAACAAAACAAAACAAAACCAAATCAAATCCACGACATTTTCATATTTAAACAACTATAATAATATTGTTCACACGACAATACTGTTCATTCAATTTTTCCATCCAATTTATGATCCATTTCAATCTCCTCTAGAAACAAATCCACCTAATGGAGAAAATTCATTCGCCCGATAAATCCACCAGCTTTAGATCGCGGCATCATCGCAGGAGGAGCGAATCGAGCCCACGTACCCCCAAATTATGCTCCATCGACGAAGTCTCCGATATCCATGACGTGTCGTGGTTAGAGAACGTCGAGGAAATAGATGATTCCGTAGATGTTAACAATGTGTTCGACCAAATCGACCAATTTATCGCCACCATATCCTCGTTGGACAAAAAGTCCGATGATCAAATAGAAGTTCCAAATGATGTAGAAATGTTTTCTAAGATCCTCGAGGAGAGGATCGCGAAATTCTGCTCGCCGGTGTCCAATTCCAAGTTTGGGAAAAACGAGGAGGAAGATTTGTTTTTCATCGGGATGGTAGATCGGATGACGAATCTTGCCAAAGTGTTGGGTGAATTTCCGTCTTCATCCAATACGACGCCATCTCTCAACAGGACAACCATGGTCCTGCAAAGAGCAATGCTGTTTCTAGAAGAGGAGTTTCAGAGTCTTCTAGAAGATTCTAGAATCTGTGTCTTGCCAGAAAACAAATCAGCTAATGAGGAACAAGGGAAAGAGGAATATCCCGTCTATTCCCCAAAGGTTGTGACGAGCATGAAGAGGATCTCCTTGATGATGTTTTCATCCGGGTACCAGCACGAGTGCTGCCAGGTGTACCGCGTGGCAAGGATGTTCGCGTTCCAGGAGGAGCTAACAAACCTCGGATTTGAAGTTGTCGGAATTGAGGATGTCCAGAGGATGACCTGGGAGCAGCTGGAAGAGAAAATTGCCATGTGGATCAAGGCCGTGAAGTACACCTCAGCCGCTCTCTTCACATCCGAAAGGAAACTTGCTGATATGTTATTCGACCCTGCCACCTCAACGGATATATTTAGCTACCTGGCACGTTGCGTCATGGCTCAGCTGATCAACTTTGTAGATGGGGTTATCTTGACGAAGAGGTCCTCGGAGAAGCTGTTCAAGTACCTCGATATGTATGAGGCCTTGAACGAGATTGTCTCTTGTGTTAGAATAATTTTCTCCGGAAATGAGTTATTGTCGGAGATAAATGCCACTGGCGATAAGATTGGTGGCGCAGCAGTGTATATATTTTGTGATTTTGAAAACTCGATAAAATGTGAGGCAGCTAGGACACCGGTGCCAGGCGGCGCGATACACCCCCTCACACGCTATGTGATGAATTATATTAAGTATGCATGCGAGTACAAAGATACTCTAGAGCAAATATTCCGGAAAAATAAAAGCTTAACTCGATCCATCTCGTTGGCGAAATCGGACGATCAGGATGAGAAATCGGGGAATCTTAAACCAGCATCATCACCGTTCGGTGTACAACTGAAGACAGTTGTAGATCTCTTGAATGAGAACCTCGACTCCAAATCGCAACTCTACCGAGACGTTGCGCTAAGGTACATTTTCCTTATGAATAATGGGAGATACATATTGCAAAAGATCAAAGGGTCTAAGGAGATCCTCCAATTGGTGGGCGACACATGGTATAGAACCCGATCCACCGTGGTGAGGCAATACCATAAGCACTACCAACGCGAAACATGGGTCAAGCTCGTCCAATGCTTGAGCCATGAAGGGTTGCAAGTGAGTGGTAAGATCAATAAACCACTTTTGAAGGAACGGTTTAAGAGTTTCACCTCTATGTTTGAAGAGATACATAGGATGCAGAGCACGTGGGTGGTAAGCGACGAGCAACTGCAGTCGGAGCTGAGGGTGTCTGTATCCGCGGTGGTGATACCAGCATACAGATCGTTCGTGGGTAGGTTTAAGCAGTATCTAGAATCGAGCAGACAACCTGAAAAATATATAAAATACCAACCGGATGATATTGAGAATATGATTGAAGGGCTTTTTGAAGGAAATCCTACTTCTATGGGGAGGAGAAGATAGTTTTCTAGTGAATGATAAAGACTCGAAAACTTATTTGATCGATGAAGCGCAATCCGAGATCTAGTCCAAATTGCTGACACCTCATTAGTGACTTGAGTTGTAATCACTGCCCTTTGGTGAATTTGGTCAAAATCGTCCTTGACTCGCGCTATTGTAACAATTGATGATGGTTTTAGTTTTGCATTCGATTTTTCTTACACTTGATTTTGATTCTATATCCAATTTGTGTGCCGTATCTATATATCACTAAATTTTCTTAACGAAAATTGTTATTTTGCTAGCACATTTGTCTTTATCAGAAAATTTTGGTGAGAGTTTGTAGTATTTTCTACGAGGACGACGATGTTCAAATTTTCAATATCTGAGCACCCCTTCAAATCCAGACTTATTTGCAGTTCTATATAATTGCTAACCAATTTTATAGTGTAAATGAGTAATTTACGGATTCGAGGGGCTCCAATGCGGCAGCCCACTACATCAGAAATAACTAGTCAGGATTTTATTTACACGTGAAAATGTCATGTCAACAATGTATTGGCAAAATCTGAACTACTCCATTTTTATTCATTGGCTTCAGTACGGAGCCCCTCAAAAGTCCGTAATAGAACATTTTTCTTGCAGATCTTGGACTTTACTAGTACGAAGCGAACACCTATATATATGCAAACTTTTTCTCAACTTCACAATGCAGATCCTCAAAATCGTTTTCCTCTAATTTATCCTCAAGAAATTGCAAATCTTCTGGTTTAATGTTGTGTTGATTAAAGTTCGCATCAAAATCACGATCCCGCAGTCTGACCCGGCCCAGCCATGCCTAGTTAGTATCGGGCCGGCCTGTGACCGGTGAAGCCTGTGAAGCTAGCTGGACTTGCATGGTCGGCTTGGTCTGGGTGCCGAAATGGGGAACCTGTTGCCAGCTCGTGGAATCGCTAAAAGGCCTCAACAGGTCTGGCCCACTGGCTGGCCGACCCGACCCTTTTTTGTTTTTCTTAACAAAGTTATCTTACATCGTTTATCATAAATAACAATGCACAAGATACAGTTCTAAAGGGAAAAAAAATACTAGAGAAAAATGAAATTAAAGAATAATAAAACATAGGTATGGTTGATTGAAAATTATGAAATGTTGGCTGTATGTAGCAAGTCCAGTCACTAAATTTGCAAACTTTTGCAGTACTTTTGCAGTTTAATACCTGTACGGATGTATAATAAAAAAAAAATCATTTTACGATTCGATGCCAGCCAAATGAAAAATATGAGTATTTTTTACTCATTTTGTTTAATACACATATAATTTATATTTTTTTAGCCATTTTTTCATTTTAAATTTCCAAAAATAATAAATAATATATTATCAGAAATTTTATATCATTAATTTATATATTATGTTGAATATTTTAGAACATATTTGTACAAAAAAAATCATATTAAATCTGCTTGTACGGTACAGAGGGTTGACAATTGGGTTTGATCCGAAAGTTTTACCCACCAAAAATTCAAACCAAATGTATTTGGGTTAGGTTGGATTAAAAATAATTGTGGATTGGATAGGTATTGAAACCTAAATTTTTTAATTGATCTGTGAATTGTTTGGATTGAATTGGTTTTAGATTAAGCTTTGAGCCCATCCATTTGAACCGATAATTAGAACCATTTGTTTTCCCTCTCTCAAGCAAACAAAATCAGATAACGATTTGCACCAATGAACATGAGACGTCTCCTCAGCGGGTTGCCTCCCCATTTGTCCACGTCATCAGCAACAAGATATTTGCAACTTAGATACATAAACAACAAGATTGAATTGTTTAATATGAGATTATAACATTGCAATAGAAAGAACAGTGTTTAACACACTATTTTTTAGTGCAAGAGTGAGAAAATTATTTTTAACCATAAAAATAAAATTTTATAATAAAAATTTTTAAGAATAATTTTATAATTTTATTTACAAAATTTTTTTTTTGTAACTAAATTTTTTTTCCCATCCTTACACTCTAATAACAAGTGTTAAGACACTCATGATTCATGTGATTAATTGCAATACCAGTTTTTGTGGGTCATCACTAGATAACGGAAAAAACACTTTTGAGAAATAAGCAAAGAAACAAAAATCATGAGCAGCCTAAATAATAGCAGCAATTTATGATTTCAATATAGCTAATTGTACACCATAT
>MKEJ01076964.1:0-10349 GCA_001753735.1 Embelia ribes
TGATTTTGAGAAATGAGTAGAATGCATATAGGCTGCGATCTGTAGAACATGTATAAGAATAAGTGTTGATTGCGTAATTAGTTGAAGCGTAGTGGTAGTAGTTTCTACTAATAAAGTTTATGCATATTTACATATATATATATATATATATATTTGGCATCGTGGCGCCTTCGTGTTGGTGTTGTAGTTTTCGTGATCGAGCCATAGATGTTTTCATATTAAAGTCGTGGCATGGCTAAAGTATTCGTAATATATATATATATATATATATATATATATTATTGTAATATGTTCACACACATATATTCGTGGCGTACTCGTGGTATTCGTAGCAATCATGGAGTTCGAAGCATTCATGGCGTTCGAGACGCACTCGTATTATTCGTAGTGTTCGTGGCATTTGGAGTGTGTGTAGTGTATTATAGTGGTTAAATATTATTTTCGAAGTCATAAGTATACCTATATACATGAATTTGTAGCTTTCGTCGTTAGTCGCAAGCGTATCTGTGCAAGTGGTAGCATTTCAACAATATACCGGTGGCGTATATGTGGCGACTATGATGGTGCTGTGATGACAATAGTAACCTGTGAAGCCCTGAATCCCCATAAACATGGGGACATGAATTAAATGAAAAGAACATAGAATGGTGTTTAAAATCTTATCCTCGTAGGCCTACTGAAAGCATATAAATGCCCTTTCTGCAAATTTCCATTACGTCTCACCTATTGGTACTCGAACATCACTTATCACGCCTCTAAAATTTCCAAGCTACGCCACTCGAATAATCGTGATCCTATACACCAAAACGATCTATACAACATAAGAAAAATAATTCATATTTTTATTTTGTCAAACACTATTGGCACGAAAATTGGGGAATCGTCCCTGAAAAAATGAAATGATATAAATTATACCAATATATAGATAATGTAATGACGAAGATGAAAAGTGTATGCTTTAAAGCCAACTAATGGGCGAAATTAGATGAAATCTCCCGAAAACTCCCGAAGCTTCGAATCCCGATTCGATATAGCAAATGACTTTGGATCGTATAAAACTTATATATAGAAACGATCCATACGTGACAAAGAAGAATAAAATCAAGTTTATTTCGACGATATAACTAGGTAAACAAACTGAGAAATTTCAAACAAACAAACGGGAAAGAGAAACTTACGTTAAAATGCCCATCGCGTACGCGTGACGTAAGCTCCGAATATATAATTATTTTTCACGGATAACGGCTCGAGATAGGTCAACTATCAAACGCTCTCTTTCTTTCCCTCTCGTCCTTTACTGCTATAAGAAAAATGAAATAAACAAAACATCAAAGTTTGATATAAAACAGATTTTTCGTGGTTTAGTTTCTACCATTCGAATGATAGTTTGAGCCATACGAATGGTTTCCCCTGCTATTTATCAAAATACTAAAGTTGTAGAAAATTGAAATAACTTTCCAATAAAAATAAAAATTGCCTTAATCGGAGTTATGGTTCATGAGATATGACCAAAATATCAGACTATTCTCACGAATCTAACTTACGCTTAATTGTATTTAAATTGTTTCCGAGACCAAACCATAACTACGAAAATTTGCCCACCACTTCTAAATGATAGTATACGATGTATACAATAGGGGGAAAATATTATAACTCGTATAATATTATTTAACAATGTAAAAAATTTACCCGTAAATTTCCGGACATAAAGCCCAATTGATTGAGGTAAGTTAAATGGAACAAAATAAGAAATCATGTTGGGTTATTGACGTGAATTTTTCAACACCACTCATTTCCATCGAAAGCCATTTTATCGTCCAATATTATAATATGCATATCCTTTTGTAATACTTGTATCTATGTAGTTAGAGGTCTATCTCTATTTTTTTTTGTTTTTTTTCAATCCAATTCTCTCACAATTTCTAACTGGTGTACTTATTGGTTTCCTCCTTATATATATAAAACATTTTAAACGGCTCTCACTCATTTTTTTTGTTTATGCTTGTTATTAAAAATTATCTTCTTAATTTTTGTGACCGGGCAAACTATTTAACTATTTTTAAGTAATAAAATAAAAGTGAGAACTCATTTGATTTGTATATGATTTTTGTAAAATATATCACAGCTATTTTATAGGGTATTTTGAGAGTTGCATTTCTTAATTTTCCATTGCACGTTCGTTACAAGAGCTAATAACCACAATTTGAGGGCCGAAACTAATATTTTCGTTGTCTAAATTCCCAAAGTTATTATTTGATTCTGACTCGATGATATTGAGTTTACAGGAAAAAAAAACTGAACTACCTAATAAATAGGATAAGTTCAATGGTAATACATATTCATGTTAACAAAATACATCTCTAATAATTTTTCAATTAATATTCGACTAAATTATATCACGATTATGGACATCCGAAATTTGGGGCACAGGACATGGTCAACCGGACTTTAGGCAGAGATGCCCAGTTGATTGCAAATTGAGAAAATTTATGTGATATTTGACCGCGCTTATGGAATTGCGTTGTAGGTTTGGAGCAATGGCGCATACGAGAGTGTTGAGCACAGAGTGGTAGTGAATGGAGAAAAAGAGAGGTTCTCAATCCCGTTCTTTTTCAACCCGGACCATCATGCTATGGTGGAGCCCTTGTCGGAGATCGTAACAAAGGAGAATCCGGCTAAGTACAGAGCCTACAACTGGGGCAAGTTCTTTATGAACCGAAAGCATAGCAATTTCAAAAAACTCAATGTCGAAAACATACAAATTTCTCATTTTCGAATTGCAGAGTGAATTAAAACGGACCGAGTTTTTCTTAAATTTTCTTATGTATATTGTATAAGCAGTTGTTAAAAACTTGGTTTTATGTTATGTTAACTGTCTACTGTGTGTTATAAATAAGATATTTCAAAGGTTGTGTTTTAATGATGTTGTATTATGCAAGTTTGAAGTAAAAAAGTTAACTCTTTCAATATAACAAAATAAATAAAATTAATAAATAAATAAAATTGAATGCATTCACCTAAAAATTTTCTAACTTTTAAGTTGAAACATAAAAAAGCATTTGAACACGCAAATATACACTAGCTTTTCAGGAAAAAAATAAAAAAAGGGAAAAAAAATAGAAAGGAAAACTTTCTTAAAGGTGCGATAACGAGTAATGCTATTTTCACCCATAGAATTAACTTAATTTTTTTATCCGTTCATGTAGTAAAAGGAATATTGGAATGTGATTGGTTTTAAATGTATTATATTAATGGCTAGAGTTAATATTTCACTTGCCACATTAGCGAGTAAAAAAAAATATATAAATTTTGTAGGTATATGTAGCATTACTGGTGCAACTATTAAGTCCTTAGCGTAATAACATTTAATGTCTTGTATCTTCGACAAGATCCAACGATTTGATCTAAAAAATTTATGCTATATGCATAATACTACTGGGGTATAAATAAGAGTTCTATTTTCTGTACATGACTTATACCTATAGAAAAAGAAACCCATTTTAACCAATATGGTAACATTGTGTTAATATATAGTAGTTACATTTATATAATATAGTAATAATATTAACTTTTATAATTTTAATTGAAATAAACATTTCATTGAATATATTACAATTTTTTTTATAAGAAGTGAATATGTTAGTTTTCTAAAAAAGTAATTGAATATAATATCGTTACTATATTGTATAAAGAAAATTACTATATTTTAACAAAAAATTACTATATTTTTAAAACTGATTATTATTCATGTAGGTACAAGACTTGTACCAAATTGGGCACCATAATTAAGCCGAGCCGAGTTTGGTACCATTAGAATCAACTCTTGGGCTAAGAACCTATGCTCAGCCTGGGCTGGGGCTCTCTACGAGCCACTGATTTCCAGCTCGAGCTCGGGCTTCCTATAAATTTTGGGCTGGGGCTCTCTATGAGCCACTGATGTCTTGAATGCGTGGGCCTGCTTCTACCCTGGTAGTTGGGTCATTCTCACCTCGGAGAAGCATTGAGTAGAGAAAGATGAGAAGAGTTTTTAATCCCGGACATGCGAGTTTTCTTTGGGGATCAATTATATAATTTCAAATTATTAAGTACCAAAATTATATAAATAACTATGCAGTTTAGATAATGTATATTGATTTTTTTTTTTGAAATATAATAAATGCACAATATGTTATCATATAAGAGTTAGTACAGATTTGATACATAATTGTCAATATATATTAATTTTTTTTTTCATACATATATATATAGGTACTTTGTATATAATAAATAGAAAAACTCTAAAGCTAATAAACCGAGTTTTGCAAAGCTCGAGCTTGACACCTTTATAGACGGGCTTCTAAATCAATCTCTTGCTCGGCTTATTCATATGGCGAGCCAACCGTAGCCAATCTCTTAACAAGCTATTTGCGATAACGATCCCCGAAACATTTGGGGGCTGTAAGTGGAATTTATCCGAAATACATTTATCCTCGGTGGGCCTGAACTTATTCATTAAAGCCCAATAAAAGCTTGCCAACAAAAAGAAATAAAAAATAAAATAAAAGAAAAGAGCCCAATTTAGCCGCCCATATTGCTCAAATAATATAGCCGTTAAAGGTCATTATTAATTTTATTATTTATTCAGTTTTCAATATCTCTGGCTTTTCTCTAGTAACCTCGGGCCCCACCATCAAATTCAAATCGCTGAACGGCGATCATATTTTCAAAAACCAGCGAGATTAAATCTCAGCCGATCGATCCCATCTCATCTCCGATCTCTTGCTCACAACTACTATCTACTGCCTCAGAAGCAGAAATCAAGAAGCAGACAGAGAGAGAAGAGAAAGAGAAAGAGAAATTGATACATACATATGTATATATATATATATAGAGAGAGAAATTTCACGATACATTCATTCATCAATAAACATGTAAGAGAAAGATTAATAATATTACTATTAATAAATAATCTTTCTCTTATGTGTAATAAATCTCTCTTTTACTTTTCAATTGATGAATGAATATACATGCACATTATAGCTTATGGTTCTGTTTTTTCCCATTTTGATGCCTTATCTTTTAGCAAATGGAAGTAATGCTTTGCATAATAGAAAGCTTTGATTATAATATCTCTTAAAAAGTAACGTTTTTAATTTTCTTTTACTTTGCATTTTTTTAAGTTTAGCTGATAACTATTCATTCTATTGGATCATTGTTATCTGATCACTGTTTGAAATTTTTTGAAGCTTTGTAATAGTAAGTTTTCAATGAAACCTTCAGGTTTTCCTACATTTTTTTATTATTCCATTCTCATGATTGTTTTTCTCTTTAGAAGACTACGTTTCTATTGATTTAATTACATAAGGTGATCATTCGGCATACCTTAAAATGGGTAATTAGCTATTTCTAGTGGAAGAAGAAATTGTCCAACATCTTAGAGGAGCATCTTACACTCTGAGTGTAATGCTTGGTTAATATTGAGCAAAGAGACTGATTTATAAAAAGAAAATATGGTGAAAAAAAAGTGTGGAAAAATAAAAATATCATACAACTTGAATGCCCCCATGATTTTGTATGACAAATGAATTTGTTTATATTGCAATTGAATTACATATAATGAATAGGTTAAAACTTAAAATTAAACTTTCCTCTCTTGAATTTTAGAGATTACCACCTGAAACTAATAATTAGATTGTTTAAATTATGAATAATGATAAACATACAGACTTATTGTACCTAAAATTTGTATAAATTAGTTTTGTGCATTTAATAATTAGCTACCTCACCATATTCCTTATCTCTTTCTATAAAATGAAGTGATGTAACTAATTGTAAGTCACACAAATCTAGTTTGTACAAATTTTTGGTACAAAATAGTTTGTATGTATATTATTACTCATAAATTATTACTTGTTATGTGTAGGGCATTTGGATCTTGCTAGCAAAGAGAGATATATATAGAATCAATTGCGGCGGAAATGCTTAATTGGGGATCGAAATCAGCGCATTCTTTATAATATTGCTCCCTTTGCCCGAAAATTTTAATCGTGTAACGGAAATCTAATTTATTAAGGGAATATCAATAAATAAATTATCTCTGTATTAAATTATTATTATTGTAAATTTACCCCTGACCAAGTGCAATGTGCTACGAGGTGTTTGAACAAAATAGTAAAAGTCACAATATATAAGAGTAATTAAGGAAATTTAAAATTTTCTAGTATTTATTTTTTAAAATTGAATAATATTTTGGGACATTCAAAAAGGAAAAGATGAAGTTAAATATTGGAATGGGGTGAGTATTATATATATCGCTTTATATATATCTTTCCTATTTTAATGATTAATTATATTGCCAGTTCCCATTCGTTCATCCCTCTCTTTTCTCCCTCATAATTTCAGTGAAAGCGGTAATAGTCAAAATATTTTAATGGAAATAACAAGATTGGTCCTTGTTATGTACTCTAATTCTTTTTAAATTATTTTTAAACAGTATTCCGAATTGTGAACGGTGGGGGTTTTTCGAAACTTACTAATCATGAATTTTCCAACTTGTTAAATCATTCGCATCAGTTTAGCTAACAAAACTATCTAACATATACAAGAAAACAGATTTTCTATTTTACCATCTCTTCAACTTTTCTAGGGATAAAATTAGCTATAATTTTAGATCTTATATCTTCATTTTTTTTCTCTATTACCAATAAAATTATGCTTACAATTATTGATAATAAGCAATATTGTTTGACAATCACACACATGAAATTAATGCATAAATAATATGAATATTATTTTATTATTAATTTAACATAAAATTAGAATATATAAATCCCAAAAAATATAAAAATATGGAGGAATACAAGGAATTTTGATCCGACTTTGATCAAATTAGGGTGAATGGAAAAAGAAAAACAATCGATGAGAGAAAGGAGAAGAAAAATGTGATAAAAAACACCCATTGGTAGTGGTGTTTGTTTAGACGCTACTATATACGTCACTATAAATTTTTTTTATTGTTATTAGTGGTAATTTTACCGATGGTAAATGGTATTATTAACGGTGATGATACAATTTCACCAAAAGAGAAATAATAAATAAGAGAGGAGAGAGAAAAGTTCAATCATGCTAAAGTGGTCGACTATTTTCAAATAATCACTGTAGTAATTGTAAACAAAATTAAATATTTAACTAATATGATATATACCTATTTTTAGTGTTTTTGTTTTTGTTTTTTTTGCAAATTGCTTAGCTAAAATAGCTAAATTATGCAAATTAGCAAATATGATGTGAATGCTCCAACAAGTTGGCTAATCAATGGAGCCGAAACCACATCTACCAGTTCAAGTAATACCACGCTCGTTCAGGTGCAACATCATGATAAAAATGTAGTAAACGAGTAACTTCAAACTAGTCGCCTAAACACTGAATGCTATAAAAAAGTAGTATCGGAAGCTAATAATTGCAGTAGTAAGCCTCACCTTGTAAACATTACAGACTACAGCTCCCAAGCCGCAAAAACGTTTCCTCTGCAAAAGAACGAAACCTTTTTCTGTCCCATGCTTCTCTTTTGGCTTAGTAAACCATAATTAAGTAGGTAGTTTCATCCTTAGTTGACAGGTACTAGGGATGCGGTGAACGGAAAAGAAGACTCGGTGGGCAAATAAGCTGCATCGATAGACCCCTCGACATCAACATTATGAAGACTCTTGACTTCATTACGATCTAGATCATACATCAGCAACTCTATATTGTTGCCATACCTTTGTTCTAAAGTAAGTTTGCCCTTTCTACTACATCCCAACACTCTGATTATACCATCGCAATTATGTGGATCACTTGGGTGACTAAAATTTTTACTTTCGGGTATCTCCTTCCAAGTCACCTTGTCATCATCTAACAACCACAACGCAAACCACCTAACATCATGATAAATAACCACAGCTAGTCTATTCTTTATCTCTAGTAGATGCCATCTATGAAAAAAATATTCAAAAAACGGGGTTTCTATTACCTGAAACACCTCATTACTTATGTCAAAGGATGCAATACGCGGTTCACCATAGCAGTATTCCGCCTTCCAATAGAGAACTCCATCTACCAGGATAGGTTGTGGATAACTCTCCTGACGTGATCGCAGACGACCAGCGCCCAATTTTACATCAATTTCTCTCCAACATTCATTGCACATAGTGTACATCTCGGCGCGTATAATAGGATTATGATTACCTCGCCACCTAGGAGGAGAATAAATGATCCTTATAAGCTCGTATCCATTAACATGCAAACCAAACCATGAAAAGATGACATCGTACGGACTAATTGGCAGCTTAAATGGCGAAATTTGCCGAGACTTTCTTGTTGTGGGATTGAAGATAATGCATTCCGGACTATTGAGAGAGGAACTCGCACAAACTAAGCCATTACAAATACCGACTACATAACACATAGACCCGGATAAATTGCTTGGTAACTTAAAATCAATAAGGTTATGAGAGGCCTCACTAAAATGCAAGAACAAAGGCTTATTTGTGTTAAAAAACATAGCATTAAAAGTGCTATTAAGCCCAAGATTGGATTGTGTATTTTGCTGTGTTTCAATGAAATTAGGGTTTTCGATAAGATGATGCCAGACCCTACACACAGACTTGAATCGAATGAGAGTTTTCCCTGGTAATCTTGATAGAATATCATAGATTATATCCATGGGAACATCAAAACTCACCCTTTCTGAGTTGATTACCATTGTCTTCCTCTTCTGGAAACACCTAGTGGTATTTTACGGATAAATCTATATAAATACGTATACAAACGCATATATATTCGTTACTATACATATATATGGTAGTATCTTTTTTGGTGATTTTACAGTATCTTACACCCGGTAAAAAAATCTAAGTTCTACAAAAACGGTGCGGCATCAATTATGTGCATCGCTTTTTTTCCTATTTAAGGATTAATTACATTGAAAGTTCCCACTGCTTGGTATACAAATGCATATATATTCTGTACCATACAAATATATGGTTAGTATCTTTTTTGGTGATTATACCGCATCTTATACCCCATAAAAAAAGAAATCAAAGTTTTAGGAAAATCTATGCGGCATCAATTATGTGTACTGCTTTTTTTCCTATTCAAAGATTAATTAGATTGACAGTTCTCACTCATTCATTCCTAATTCTATTTGGTCCCCATATTGTCAATTCAAATAGTAGTAGTCCCTGAGTTTTTAATAAGTGAAACAATTGATCATTATCGACTTGATTTCATTTTTAAATGATGAAAACCTCATCAAGTCATCGATGCATTATTTTTTATTAATGGAAAACTAGTTATTTACGATGATTTATATTGATATCATTCCCTACTTGACCTTTTTTAGGTTCTTAATACAGGAAAAAGCAATAAAAGGACAAAAAGTGTCATTGTTCTTTAACTTTGCGGACCAAATTTGTCACTGGTTTAAACCTAGGGACTACTAGAAAGGGACCAAATAGAATCTTGATTGAAACCTAGGGACTACTAAAAAGGGACCGAATAGAATCTTGATTGAAACTATGGAGAGACTAGTATAGTTTATCCTGATTTTAATCGACATATTTGACAAAACTGCCAGAAGTGTACCATTATTCTTGGCCGTCGTCATCTACTGCTAGCTAGGTATTATTTTTTTTTTTGGAAATTTCAGCTAGGTATTATTTAAACTCTTGTTAGGCCTCCCAATCCAGCAATTGGAGAATGAAACTGCCAAATCTTTAAAATTCGCGCAAAAATTTGAAGTTATACAGATTGTATCTCGCGAATATGAGAGTTGCAATTTTGGCCGCATATTGTTCCTAGTTTTAATAATTAACAGATAGATATCACGTGCATTTTTTAAGATACTAAATATTGAATGTATGTATTGTACGTTATATTTTAATATAAATTTTAATTTTCAAAAAATAATATTTTTTTTTCATATATAATGAAATACATTATTTATTAGCTTAATTAAACCCTGATAGTAATGTTTGTGATTGTATTAATTTTTTTTTATAAATTTGTAAAAAAATAATAATAATCATATCTTGTTTACTCATTTGCTATCATAATTTAAATCATATTTAAAAATTTTCTCTAAATAATTGAAAAATCTTATTATAATTCATGATAAAAATTACTACACTCAAAATTCGAATGTTTAAAAATCAAAGCACTAAAAATAATTACCATATACGACCTAATTTTCTTACAAATACACAAATTCAACAAATTGTAATATCGTTATTATAACATAAATAACCAATAACAAATATTATGATATTTCGTAAAGAAAAATATTTTTTTCTTAACTTTTATTTGTATTATGTCACAACTTACAATTACTA
>MKEJ01076966.1:0-13315 GCA_001753735.1 Embelia ribes
TATTTGATTATAGCGGAATTAGTGATGCAAGTATTCCCAGGCATGTACATAGCCTTTCTTCACTACTACTTTTGTAGTCGTAGATTCATAGGCAAGTCTTCATGTTATATTAACATTATTATTATTATTGCTAATTAATATGCAGGTTGGTGATTTTGACGGTGTGGAGTGGTTTGGTGGTGGGAGGCATATTAGGATTGTACACTGAGATATGTACCATTCTCATGCCGACAGACAGGTACATAGACTGATAGTACTTTACATGCGGAGGGCATGTTTCCTTTGGACATAGGTATATCCCTCTATGCTATGGCATACATGACAGAGATCGCGTAAATAGGTACTAGCTATAGATTACTTGCCTGTCCTTTAATTAGGACTTATTCGACTATTTCTTTATTGTTGTATATATATTTAACAAGTCATATACTTGTAAACTCCTCCTTATATTTTAGTTAAGGATCTAACCTATATATCTCTTCCTGTTATATATTTTGTCCATGCGAATTTGTAGGTGCATTTGGGAGCTTCAGAGCTCATTGGGCATATAGACTTTTAGTGTATGACATCGGAGTACGGTGACATTTAGTGAGATCCTCTCAATTCTTATGTAGAGGCATTGATATGTATCAGAGTTTCTTTTTTTTTTTATTATTTGGGCGATCATGTAGCTCGATGATATATTATGTATCCTATAGTCAGAAATACTGTGAATATCGTAGTATTATGTATATTTGGGACTTTAGAGGATTCACATGGGTGACAATAGTTATTTATTTTTATCATTGTTATTTATTCCCGGATTTGCGAAAATTCGAGGTATGACAAAATTTACATATTTAGCATCATAAATCTGCAATTAACATAAAAACACGTAATATATAACAAGTTGCATATTTTAAATAACTATATAAATAACTTACAAGTTCAATTATATGCACTTAATTTATATAATTTCATAGCCCAATCATATATATATATGCGCGTGTGTGCATAATACATATTTATTTTAGACTTTTTTGAATGAGCATAAACCGTAACATGCTAATATGGCAATTGTTCTAAAGCAACTCTCTTTTTAACTAGCCCTATTTTGTCGTTCAAATTTGATTCGATTGTAAATGATCTAATCATAAATAAGCCCTATTTTATTTATGAGCAACTCAAATAATTTGCATCCTTGTATGTGGCTCGGTGCTGATAATTAGCATTCCTATATGTGAATACTAATTTCCCCCCAAGTGAATACAAATGGGTAATTTTATACGTTCTCGTAATTTAGGGATAACATACCACCTATAATGGGGACCATTCGTGTCAAAAGTTCAACACCTGTGGACTATTAATAGTTCAATTGAAACTATTGGAACCTAAAATTTTGTTATTAAATCCATGAGGATTATTATTGTAATTGATCCTTGCTTAATGGAGGAGCAACTCAGCTCACTTAAAGGAAAACGCATCTTTCTTTTGTGTTTTTAGTAGAAAAATATTTTAATGTTGTCCATTGTAACTGACGGAAGGGTTTCCAATAACATACGAAGAAAGCCAATAATTTTTATGCGTTTTTAAATAAGTTATGTTATTTTGGGATTATATCTCGTTCGTGTATTATTTTGGAAATAAATCAGTATTCATGTGTCATAATTAGGAGTGTGCATCGGTCGGTTCAGTTTGACAATAGCAAAAATCGAACCAATCGAAATATATTTTCAAAACTAATCCTGTTCGAACCGAAAAAATCATTTTGGTTCGGTTCCAAATCCGAAAACTGAATTACAAAGAAAAAAAAATTACTAGAATGTTTAAACCGATATATCTATCGTAATTTGTGACCCTAATTAAAAATAAATAAATTTATTTTAAACAGAATATTGGTTTAACCGAACCGAACCGGTAAAATTAATATGAAAATTAAAACTAAACCGATATAACCGAAAAACCAACATTTTTAATTTTACAAAATCGAACCGAACCGAAAAAAAATAAATGAATTTGTTTCAGTTCTGTTTTTCAATTTAACTGATATATGTACGCCCCTCGCCACAATGGCGAAAAATTATATAATAAGCATATAGGCCACGGATGAGGAAGTTGATCAATTTTACACATTTTATTGTGCAAGTTGGTTCTTTACAAATTTTCTTTATTTGGGGAAAAAAGATCAGCAACGAGGTGGGGGAAATGGATAATGAAAGACATTGAATATAGACTCTAATTAATGATGGTTATGAAAAAAATTGCAACTTGCTTGCAAATTAGGTAGGTGTAACCGTGGAATAAATATACTAATCTCTAGTGGAAGATTGCTAAATTTCAATATGGATATAATTTGCCTTCGCAAAGCAGCCATAATCAACTACATTTAGATGTTTTTGCTTAGAGCTGGTAATAAAAATAAAAAAACCAAACAATACATCATAAAAAACATATACCAAAGTGATTTGAATTATATGAAATGATTGATCAATACAAGCCAAAAGATACGCAATTTACGCACAATAATTAAGTTACAGATCGATGTAACAACATATAACTAAATAGATAAATTAGGCACTAACAGACAGCTTGGGTTGGTTTTGACGATATTTGTTCACGTACTTCTCCAAATTTATATGAGCGTGCACGTACCTAAAAAATGGTATTATGAACTACACATTTAATTCAATTGAAATTGGTACCAAATATTGTTAATATGTTTACACGGTAGAACAAGACACAAGTTTCTTGTCGAGGACGTGATTGAGTTGATTTGGAAATGAAACATTTACCTGAAATATTTCCAAATTGTTATGAAAACCGAGAAAAAATAAAAGAATAAAAAAATTAAAACTCAATAACAAAATAAGGGTAAGAAAAATGAAGAATTTACCACTTCTGCCTTTTTAAATTGCAATATGTGATATTTTGAGGACACTAGTATTGTTGCCAAACCAATTTTTTTTCTGAAAATTTACTTATGGCCAAACCATTAACCATTCAAAACTAATGATTTTGGAAACAATGGGCAGTGCAAGTCAATGTGAACTTATCAAAAAAGAAATGTTTGTGAAGAAAACATGTTATACCAAACAAGTTGGAGAATCCTAAATTCTTAAAATTTTTCCAAGTTTTCAGCGGCCGCCCATCTTATTTTAGCTTTTACTATATGCTGAAATTAAAAAGTTATAATTTTTAAAAACTAGTCACCTTAGATCTAGTGGTCCAAATCCATGTGAGCAAATAATATATTCAATTTCTGTTTTTTGTTTATTCTCAACTTGTCTTAATTGACCTAATCTTTTTTAGGTTTTGATGTGTCCTTTTTAACTAAATGTTCATAATCTATCTTTTGAAAAACTTTTTTTTTTTTTTTCTAATCTCTAATAATACCTTAGGCTAATGTGAGGCCGGTCTCATCTGTAGTGTGATTCCTATAACACCTATTGGTACCGCCCCAAGAAAAATGGAAATTTATCTAATTTAGTTATTAATGTTATTGTTGGTACCCATAAATGAAAAGCCAATCAAGATGTCTTAAATCAGTTCAGTTGCGGTTTATTAAAGCATAATTAAAGTCTAAATTTTTTTATTCTTAACTCCACGTGATTCCAATCTCAACTTGACTATAATCAATGCATATCCCGACTTTTAACAGCTAGAAATAAAGAAAAGAAAAGTTGAACTCCTTATGTTCATAAATTATTGTACAATACATTCGTTAATAAATTTTAAAATATAATAATATAATAATTTAATATAATAAAAAAATAAATTTATTCTCATTTTTTATTCAAAAATATAAATTTAATATTTTTATTATATTTAAATATTAAATGGTTATGATTTAAAGTTTCTTAAAAGATGTATTGTGCAATAATTAATTGATAGGTGGAGTATCGTATATATTTGGTTCATATTCTATAATTAACCAAACAAATTTGAGTTCATATTCTATGCACAAAAATTATATGATACTTCTTAACATTTTTGTTTTTTGCTAATTTATTCTATGCACGAAGTTCGTAAAAACGAAGAAATTTAAATTTAATCAATAATAATTAATGGTGTTTAGTTCTGAATTAAGTTTCATTAGTTGACATATTTCTCCGAAATATAACTAAGCTTTAATTCCAAGGACACTCCAAAAGACATTTAAGTTTTGGCTTTTATTAATTTACTATTGTTTCTAATTTTCAAACTACACAAAACTATTATGAAAATAACCTCAAATATGTCTTTATAAATAATGGTCTTTATTGGAAAATCGTAATCTTGCTTAGATTCCAATTACATGGACACCATATATATGGTTGAAACAACCCCTAGGTTTTTAAAAATCGCAATTAGGTCGCCATCTAATATTTGTTTGAAAAGAGAAATCTAAGTATAAGGATTTAGAAATTAAATCCTTCCCTTTCCTCCAGTGAACTTTATATTCAATCTACCGGAAATAGCATTTTGTTTTTTATATATACTAAAAAGAATCATGTAGCTAAAAAGCGAGTATAGGTGAAAATCAAACTCTCGAAACTAAATCAGAGCGTTGTTAATTGGAGATATGATTATTGAGTAATTGGATAATCTTTCGGCCATAAACATTGAACACTTCATGATTGTCAAAAAAATAATTATTGTGAATCATTGTTTAGCAATGGGTGGTAATCATAAAAAATGTTAAGGGTGTAAAGTCTAAACGAAATTGTAGACAAGTGTGAAATGCAATTTTTAAGAATCTTTAAAGGGGTGTGAGCTCAACGAACATTTATGCATTACATATTTTATTTATAAAACCAAATATGGTAAGTGATTACTATCCTAGCATTTTCCAAATGTATGTAGGGTAAATTACATTATCCCCCCAATAGATTTCTGACAATTTCATAATCCCCCTGAGGTTTCTTAAATTACACTTCACCCCATGCGGTTTGATGGCCATTGCAATTTACTCTCAGAGTTTCCAAGGCAAGGTGAAAATAATATTATTTCTAAGAAATAACTCAAAATTTGACTACAATACACTTTAAATAGTATATCTTGTATAATTTTTTTATTATAATTTTTTGTCAGAAAAATTATTGTTTATAAATATAATATATTACTTTTTTTAAAGTAATTATATTTTCTTTAATATTACCTAATATCAGGTTATTAATTAATAAAATTACAAAATTAAGTGAGGGTAGTATCTTCCTTATACAACAAAAATTTAACTTGGGTTATAAATTGTGGCAAAGTATAGTTTATGAAACTTTTAGGGGCAATCGGAAATTATCAGAAACCTCATGGGGACTAAGTGTAATTTACCTATATATATATATATATATAAGCAGTTGCTGCAAGTTGTTGGTACGTGTGATGATTCCCCGGGCTTGTGGGATAAGCATGAGACGCGATGCCTTGGACACAAAATAGTCTGAACTACACTAATGGTCCCACAGCTTTGAAAACATTACATTTGGTCCCAAGTCTCGTTGCAACAATAATATTTCTCTATTTTTGAAAAGGCAACGTGTGCTCTCAAAATTTTAAAAAGGTAAAAGTTCTCAAAAAACGTGACTATATCAATATAAATGATTATTATTTTAGTAAGTCATACATTACCAGAGAAGTGTTGATCATGCAATGGAACTTAAAAGTATAATTTTTTCATTCTATTAACTAAAACTATCTACATTAGGATTACTTGTTTGTGGTTTGATTAAATTTGACAGATTTGACCTTTTGATCAAATTTGACAGGTTTGACCTAGCTGGCAAACAAGAAATTACTGGTAATTGGTGTGATTTTTTGGTCTATTAAAATGAACATACGTGAGAAATTATGTTATTTATTCAAAAATTGGGATTAATAAAAGTAGTGTATCTCTCCATAAAATTTATCCAAAAATTTTACTTGTTTTTTTTTATAGAAATAAATTATATTATGTGAAAATTGATGCATATCAATAGTGAAGACAAGAATTTTGGATAGTATTCACGGTAAATGTATCTTTTTCATACGATTTCAACTAAACAATGTGACAAAATAGAATATAAGATAAAACTATGAGCACCGCTAGTGTAACCGAACGTAGAAAACAACAAAAACAAAAACCAGTGGCCTATCAAAGTCAGGTTCAGTTGAAGTGCGCCCACAGTCCCAAAGACCCAAAACCAGAAACCAGTCGCCTGTTTTGTTTCCAAAAACCAAAGAAAATTGAAAACAAAACCGCTTTTTGCCCAAAAAGCAGAACACGACTTCCCGAAAACCAGGAGCGAGAGCTAGTGGGGCCCGCGTGGGCTGTGGGGCCCGCGCCACCCGCAATATGTGGCCATTCGACCGCAGCCTGACAGTTCCACGTGAGTGACACGCGCTACTGGGGCCTGAGGTGGGCCCCACTTGCATGGTACTCGGCCCCTATGTTTCCCCCATTAGCCTCCACGTGGACGGACTAAAACCTTGCTTTATGAGGATCTTTTTCCTATGATTTTCATAAAATGTTTTTAGTGTATATATGTTTATTATATGATTTTTGTACTTTTTTGGTACAAATGGTAATCTTTTCTATTTTCTATTATATACCAACAAAATAAGTGAGAAAATATATTATTGTATATAACATTTACCCGATTTACTTCAAGCTCGTCATTAAAAACCATTGATATGCAAAAAATTTTACTTACCAAAGCCGCGGTTAAAAACAACTAGTTAGTTCTATAAAAAAATTAATCCTATTTATACTGTATCATATAAAGCAAGGTATCACAGTATTAACGAGATAATCACTCGTCTCAAATCATTTTGGTTAGAGAATTTGGTAAGAAAAACAAAAATATTTATTTAATTTTTTTATATGCTAATTTGATAAGGAAATTCTAATTACAATCATTATTGAGATATAATTAAAAACCATCAATATGCGAAAGTTTTGCTCATCAAATTAACAATTAAAAAAATTGGTTTATTTCTGGAAAAAAATAATTAAGTGGGCTATGACATTATTAACGAGATAATCGTTGGTCTCACGTCATTTTGAATATGATTAAAGACGTAACATATAAAGAATATTATGGACATAAATAATAAAATATTTTTTAAATTCATATGTAGCTTATCAGTTTTTGCTGGAGCTTTACAATTAAGCATCTTAGTACTGGAACACCAGATTTGCAAGAGCGAAATAGGTTTTTTTTGTTAATTAAATAATTTATTTATTATAATAATTTCTTGGACAGTATGTATATTAACATAATCTTCGAAAGGAAAAATAGAGTACTTTTATTTTTCTGGGATAAGATCTCTGCCAGGAACATATGTTACAAAGAGTTCAATTTTATTGAATCAACAATTTTAACTAATTCAGTACATATATATTACTTATTGTGCAAACTTAATTCTAAATCATCCTATTCTTATTACAAAAATGGTATTTCTATCCAACAATTTTAACTAATTCATAACCATTGATTTTGCAAGAAAATCCATCTAAAATTTTCAACATTCCAAGAATTTTTTTGTTGCATCATATATTAAAAAATTCGAATAAAATTTTGGGAATGATTATTATTTTTGATTGGGAGAATGTATGCAACTTTATCGCATAAAATCTTAAGTTATTAGAGAGAGACTCATTATATTATTTTTTATTTTATTCAATATGCCTCATACTTGCCATTTATTTTTAACCAACAAATATATTTAATTTTTAATTGGGTAAAGTTAAATTTAAATTCAGAACCTCTTCATGTTTCTATACTATATTAAAATATATTCAACCATCTTTTCCAAAGATTTAAACGGTTAAGAGATGGACATTATTTTATTTATTGGAAACTACTTTGTCTTTCTCGTCCTCATTGCAGGTATTGAGGAAATTCATATAATTAATACATCATATAGTCCAAACTCCAAAGTTGAAATTCCATCATTTGGAAGTCATCTCAATGTAAGAAATTTTTTTACATATAATTTACAAGAATTAATGTATTTCGAAAATAAATTATGACAATTTAAAAGTAAATTATTATAAATATTTTTAATTTAAATTTTATTAAAATTAATATAATTAATTATTCTTAATTTATAATAATTTTATTCTTAAAGTCCGATAATTTCGTACAAAAATTTATTGATAGATTCGCATCCACATCAACAGCACATAGAATAGCTTCCAACTTTTCTTCAAAAGGGATGAATTACACTAGTGGTCCCCATCATTCAACTAATTTATTTTTGCATCTTATAAATTCAACTACACATAAACAATCCTCAAATTTCAAGAAAATGATATATACATTGATGAGGGATGGAATGGGGTAGAGAATTACGATTTCTACTGATCTAGAAAATTTCAATAAAATTTATGTGTAAATTAAAAAATTTTAAGAAACCCTTTTACCCTTTTTCTATACATATAAGCTCAACCCCTATTATAGAATACTGAATTCGCCATTTGTATATATTTTTTCTTATATTCTAACCCTAAAATTCTTAAATTAGGTGACCATATCAAAACAAAAATTGTAATTTTTTTTTTACCACTAGATAAATAATATTTTGGTAGTATGATATGCTTTTACAAAAGATAACTTTTTTTTGCTATGAAAATAGCTGGCAGGATGCATTTAACTTCAAATATTTAGCTTATTTATACTAAAATAGCAATAAAAGTAGCCAAGTAAATTTCAGTTTTTATAAAAAAAAAAAAATATATAGTTTAAGTTAAAGCCGAAAGTGACTTAACATCCATAAAAAGTAACAATTTGTGTTCCTTTCTGAAAATATGTGGACCTTCAGTGTAATTAAGCGTCAAAATGGGGGAGAGTGATCCACGCGCCATGTTATGAGCCTGGTGCTTGCTCCCACAGGATATGGTGGGTACATACATCCATCCCCCTCTTCCATGAAAATGGAAAAAGCTGGTATTCCCTTCAAAACCACTGCGCCCCTTCATTTTTCGCATATATATATATTCACATACCTAATCTCTAAATTTCCAATACTCACAAACTTTCCAAAAACTACAACCTCTGTTTTTTCTCAACCCAATTTCCAAATTTTGATCTCTAATAATATATATAATATAATAAAATAAAAAATAGAAAATGAGGATGAGCTGTAACGGGTGCAGGGTGCTAAGAAAGGGTTGTAGCGAGAATTGTAGCATAAGGCCATGTCTTCAGTGGATCAAAACACCCGAGTCTCAAGCAAACGCCACCGTTTTTCTTGCTAAGTTTTATGGCCGTGCTGGGCTTCTTAACCTCATCAATGCTGGGCCCCAACACCTCCGCCCTGGTAATTTTTTTTTATTTTTTATTTTTTATTTTTTACTCCTTTTTTTTTTTTAATAATTAGTATTTTGTATGTCAAAAATTATGGGACATGAGCTGTTTCAAATTATGGATACAATGTTATTTAAAATGATGATAATCATTTCACTAGTAGATAGGAGTACTATTATATTTAGATGTAAGTCTTTTTACAATTATTTACTAATTTGAGCATTAGTTTTAATATGAGAATGAAAAATTAGGGAATGAACCAAATATGTCAATTTTCTTAAAATTAGCGGCGAATTTACATCTTCTTCAGAAAGCGGGGACTATTACGGTTGCAATTGAAACTAATGACTCGAAAGAATTTAGGTGACCGTAGGTCGTCTTAGTTTGTCTCTAGTTTCGTTTTGACCTTAAAAGTTCTAATTGGTACAATTTGGTCCTCAAAACCTTTTAAAACCTTCCATGCTCGACATGTATAACTCAAATTCTTGGTTCTTTTGCAAAGTTTTAGGTTCATAAGAGCCTCTTATTTCTCTTAACTGTGCCTTGAGTAATGTGTTTTTTCCAAAATTCAAGTTTTTTTTAATTGGATTTATTCCAGGGAGGAACAAATTGATGCCCTTATGACTAAAGATACCAACCGTGTTAAAGTATATCCAACGTCGGAAAATTATTAAATTAATGTAACAGGCATTTTTTTAGAACCAAACTACGATTGTTTAGGATTGTTACTGTTGATTTGACTCCGCCCATTTATCTGCGCTTGTTAGACTAAACTCGCTTCTCCTATTTAACAAACCTTTGTTACGAATATTAGTTAAAAAATATCGGGTTTGAACGCGTTGCATGCACCAGAAAATGAAGCTATGAACAACTGAGATTGAGGCAATCATAATCACATCAAGTTTTCTATTGATTAATTACATATACATTCACTTTTCTACCGTTCAATTACATTTTTAAGCACTAAATGTTGTTTAATGAAATTCATTGAGCTCTTAATCTAATTAACTTTTCGGTTTGATTACAGCAATATTCCGGTCGTTGCTATACGAAGCTTGCGGTCGCATTGTGAACCCGATTTATGGATCAGTCGGGTTGCTCTGGTCCGGTAGCTGGTCCCTTTGCCAAAACGCTGTTGAAGAGGTACTAAGAGGAGCCCCAATCACCCCGATTGGATCCGAAGTGGCCGAACAAAACGATGGCCCGCCTCTCAAAGCCTATGACATTCGCCACGTGTCCAAGGATGAACACCACTCGGCCGGGTCGAATGAGCTCCACCGAGTCAAGACCCGGCCCCGATTCAAGAAGTTGGGCTCAAAGGCATCCAAGGCAGCCCCAGCACCAACCCCGGTTCCCGTAGATGATGAGTCAGGTCATTATGAGGCAAATAGGTCCCCAAGCCACGAGTCGTCACTGAGCCACTTGTCCGAGGCGGCTCTGCCAGTTGAAGCCGAGAGCTTGGCCTTGAGCAAGGCAGCTTCTGTAGTTAGAACCGAGCCGCTGTTGGTTGCGGCTGAGGATGGAGAGATCGAGCTCGAGCTGACCCTCGGGTTTGAGCCAGTCCACAAGAAGAGTGGGACAAGCCAGTTTTGTCGCCCTGCTGTTGTTGATGGTGCGAACGCGATGGACTTAGGGCTTGATTGTCCAGCTCGAGCCTGATAGAATTTCCTTATTTCTTTTTCCTTTTTAGTTTCTGGTTCAGCTTTTTGTTTCTTTTTGGTGTACTTTTTGCCTCTTACCAAGAGATGTACAAATTTTGGTGATAAATGAGAAGGTATATGGATAGAATTACAAATTTTTTAACCAAATTTTTTGTTAGACAAAATAAAACCACATAATAACGTTATTTATAAGGCACTCCACAGTTTGAAACGCAGCGCCCGTCCTCCAAATCAAGAGGACTCCTTGTCGTGGGAAAGAAAGATGAGAGTGTGGCCCAATCGACGGCCTATATTTATCATTGCTTGAAGCCCGGTAATTTTATTTATTTATTATTATTACTTTTTTTACAATAATTTTTTTTTTATCTATTCGATAAGAAGAGTACTTGATGAATGCCGTGTAGGTAGTGTTTCAGGCCAACGTAATGACTGATTCACAAAGCCTTATACGCAAAATAGCGTGATCTAAATACATTCTTATATAAATTAACAATCACAAATCTTGTATAAACTCTATATAAGTTATTTTAGAATCATTTCATGGTGAATAAATGGGCAATGGGTTCGGTAAAAATTCAGACCAAACAACCCATTGCAAATTCTGGTGCATAAGGTTTGAAGAAAAAATCCATTGTCAAAAAGGTTTGAAGAAAAAATCTATAGTCAAAAGCGAGTTATCCCTTTTGTGTTCTTCTCTGTTTTACGAAAAGTTAAAAAAAAATAAAATTATTGCAAGAGTGAATAGAATGGAAGTTTAGGTTGTTCTTCTATTCGGTCTAGGATGAGGTAATTGACTGATCTGCTTTACCTTTGGGCTGGGTATGCTTACAACGGGACTCTTTACTTTCCGCTAAATATCTATATTTTAGTATAAATGTTTTTTTATGTATGGATAGATAAGTTTAGTCAACTTTATAAAAAAAAAATAATAATAAAAAAAATTAAAAATTAGCATTGATTGTAATTTCTATTCACATTTAGCATCTTGTATTTTTTTTTTTTATTCCCAGTTCCCTATGATATGTTGGCATTTTTTCTAGGTGACTGATGGCGTCTCGTATGAAATTCTGTTCCAAAATCCTGGAATTGCTTTTATTTTCTCCAAATTTTTGGCATAAAATTCTCAAAATACATATAGGTGTGACATAGTTGCAGTTTATCACATTTCTCATCATCATTTTAAACACAATAAGTCGTGGCGTTAGACTTCAACAAAGTTAGTGGCAGGAAAAAAGGTGAAGGGTCAAAAAAGTAATTTTTGGGTAAATTACACTTTGCCCTCTTGAGGTTTCTGAATATTTCAGAATACCCTTGAGGTATCTGAAATTACACTCTGCTTCCATGTCATTATTAAAGTTTGAATTTCATGTAGAAATACCATTTTACCCCTAAATTTATTGCCTAATTTTATTAGTTTTGAAGGTTAAGTTGTGAAATTTAGAAAAACAGTATACTGGACAATCTATTTATATATGTAATGAAACAATCTATTTTTAAGAAATTTAAAAAATAGAGTATGGGTGCTAAGGATAATTTATGACCCTATATATGATTTCACTATGCTCCAAAATTTTGGGGGTTAATTGCAATCAATATATAGACCTTATGGGAGATAGTGTAATTTCAAAAACCTTAGAGGGTAAGCTGAAACTGTCAGAAACCTCATGGGGTGGTAAATTGCAATCAACATATAGACTGCATGGGAGATAGTGTAATTGCAGACACCTTAGGGGGTAATCTGAAATTGTCAAAAACCGCATGGGGGCAAAGTGTAATTTTCCCTTTTAAAAATAAAGAGTAACTTACACCAACAGTCCTCATCGTTCTATACATAATTCTATTTGGTCCCCTATGCTTAATTGAAATTATGATCGTCCACAAGTTTCGAACAAGCGATGTAGTTGGTCCTTATTATGTATTTAAAATCAATGTAAGTGACAAAAATCATATGTGACAAAAATCATATAAAGTGACCGTATTTATTTATGGGTAATTTGGTCTTTTCACAAAATTTATGTTGATATCGTTTCTTATTTGAGCACTTTAAGTCTGAAGTGAGAAAGAACGACAAAATATAGTGGACCAAGTACGTCAACTTTCATAAAATATGGGGAACAAATTTGTCACTTTCTCATAACTTAAGGACTATTACTCTTGCAATTTAAACTTTATGGGTCAACTAGCTTTGGAAAAATATACTTTGCTCCCATGAGATTTAAAATACTCTTGGTACCCATCATTTTATTTTTGGCACTTCATTATTATTGACACCATTCTATTTCATGTTATTAATGTTATTGACACTACATTAATAAAATTGGATTTAATTTTTCTATTGGCATCACAGTAATTATTTCTAGCACCACACGTCATCTTCTTGCTCTAAACCCTAATTTTTTCAATCAAAAGATT
>MKEJ01076976.1:0-12593 GCA_001753735.1 Embelia ribes
GAAGTCTTGTTTTCCACATTTTTCTTTGGTACTTATTTTCTTAATTAATTTTTAAAAATTTTATACAATACTTGGAGTCTTTGGTTATTGACCAATCAACTAGACAGTTGCGGAATCATATTTTCTCCTTAACCCTTTATTATCAGTCAATTGCTGACTCTAACCATTTTCCCACTTTCTTAAAAAGGGTAAAATTAGTGATTGAAAAAATTAACTAAGCAATGGGCTATAAGTATAGCGATTGAAGGCTAAATGTAATTAAATTGGATGAATAAAGCTCCATAAATGTGGTGGTAAAGTTATATATATCACATACTTACACATATATAATTTTTTTTATGAAAAAAAAAAAGTGTCAATTTTGAGCACTCTCCCTGCTGCAGGTAAGTAACCAAGACTTGGCGGATACATACCAACCACCTTTCCAGAGCTGCGTACAAAAGGGAGGAGCGAGCGGGATAATGTGTGCGTACAACCAAGTCAACGGGGTCCCAAACTGTGCCGATTACAATCTCCTCACCAATGTTGCCCGAACGCAATGGGGTTTCCAGGGGTTAGTTGGTACCGTTAATTATTGAATTATAAGGACGTTTTCATATTATATTAGAAAGATACATACTCTTTGGAGCTATGATCAGGTACATTGCGTCGGATTGTGACGCTGTTGCCATAATACACGAGAGTCAAGGATATGCGAAAGCACCCGAAGATGCTGTTGCGGATGTCCTTAAAGCTGGTAAAAATGATAGCACCTCGTAATAAAGCAATTCCTATTAAACAGTATTATGCATATTGCTTGTTTCCGTATTGTTCATATGCTCTCGATTGCACCACATCAGCACAAGTGCTGTTTGCTACCGTAGATACAGTGAGTTAGCTTCCGACCTTTTTTTTTTTCCCACTATTGGTGCGTATCACGTGCATTGCAAGACTATATGTAAATTATGTTATCTAATATAATAATATAAATTAGAATTATAAAAAATATATATAAGTTGATAATGAGTAATATTTTTTTCTTAAAACTTTTTTGAGTAGAAGTATTTTTTAGCAAAACTAAAATAGATTAAAAACATCAATAGATTTTCAGGTATAAATATGTAAAGATAAAATTTAATTAATCTGAAATGTTCTAGATTTTTTTTTTCTAAAATACAAGCAGAATGCGACGCATAATTTAAAAGTCATAATATGTAATCGACGTAATTTTTCTTCAAAATAAACATGAAACAAATCTTCTATATTCTTCATGTTGTCTACAGAAAAAGCCATTCATTTCATTTTAAGGTAAATTTAATGACTAAACTTTGAATGCACATATTGAAAGACTTGATTTCCCTTTTGATAAAATATGTTACAAAATGGCATGTTTAATGGCTATGAATAAGAAAAATATTTTGGTATGATATGGTATGAATATGGATAAATTTTAAGGAATATTTAATAACTAAACTTTGAATGCATATATATTCATTTTATTTTTCATGAATTAATATTTATTTCATTAATTATTAGGTATTTACAATTAATAATTATTTCATTTATTAGGTATTTACACATGGCCATAACTTAGAGCGCCACTTGACGAAACATAGTGTAATTATTTTGCTTTTAGTTTATTGTATATTATATATATGAAAAATGTTTTTTTTTTTTCCGCAGGCATGGATGTGAACTGCGGTACATACCTTCAAAGATACACAAAATCCGCACTCGACCAGGGAAAACTGACAATCGCGGATGTAGACAGAGCTCTTGAGAATCTCTTCGCCATTCGAATGAGATTAGGTTTATTCAGCGGGGACCCGAGCAGACTCCCTTATGGAAATATCGGACCGGACCAAGTATGCACAAAGCAACACCAAGACCTAGCCCTTCAAGCGGCTCTAAACGGAATTGTCCTCTTGAAAAACGAAAACAAGCTCCTCCCATTTTCTAAAACAACTGCTTCTCTAGCTGTGATCGGCCCCAACGCAAATGCCCCCAAAACTCTATTGGGGAACTACGAGGGCCCGCCTTGTATAACTGTCTCCCCCCTCCAGGCTCTACAGGGGTATATAAAGAACACTGCGTATCAATCAGGTTGCGATTTCGTGAACTGTACTAACAACGCAGGGATTGGCAAGGCAGTTGAGGCAGCAAAGGGAGCCTATGAAGTGGTTTTGATCATGGGCTTGGATCAGACGTGGGAGAGGGAGACTCATGATAGGGATGACTTGACTCTGCCCGGGTATCAGCAGAGTTTGATCGAGAGCATAGCAAATGCTGCGAAGAAACCGGTGGTGTTGGTGCTACTGTGTGGGGGCCCCATTGATGTTTCATTCGCTAAAACGAACCCAAAAATAGGAGCAATCGTGTGGGCTGGTTATCCGGGCGAAGCTGGTGGGTATGCTGTCGCTCAGGTCCTTTTTGGAGACCATAACCCAGGTAAGTTTCTTTTCCCCTAGTACAAATTCAGTCTATATACTTGCTTTTTTTTAAAAAAAAAAAGAAAGAATTCTGTAGCAATTGTGTTTTGCAAATTAGCAAGAAACCATTTTCAGAAATTGTTGCTAAAGAATCCGTAAACAGTTGCGTACTAAATGTTTTCATTGCAGGAGGAAAATTACCTGTTACTTGGTACCCGCAAGATTTCACCAAAGTACCGATGACTGATATGAGGATGCGACCCGACCCAGCCTCAGGCTACCCGGGACGCACCTACAGATTTTACAATGGTCCTAAAGTCTTTGAGTTCGGCTTTGGCCTCAGTTACACTAAATTTGCATATGAATTCGCTGCTCATACCAAAAACAGGATTAGCTTAAATCAACTATCTACAACCCAACAAGTTAAAAAACCCACTGGCATAGTCCGTTCTCTCTCGGTATCGGATATGGGCCCGGAACAATGTGGAAAATCGAAGTTTTCAGCTTTCGTTGGAGTTCAGAACAGTGGGGAGATGGATGGTAAGCACCCAGTTTTGTTGTTTATTAGGCATGCCAACCCGAGTAACGGGAGTGCAATCAAACAACTAGTTGGGTTTGAAAGTGTGCACTTGAAGAGGGGCGAGAGAGCCCATATTGAGTTTGAGTTAAACCCTTGTGAGCATTTGAGCAGAGCAAACGAAGATGGATTGATGGTGATCGAAGAAGGGTCCCGTTTCTTGAGTGTTGGAGATGCTGAGTATGAGATTTCCGTTGAACTTTAATTTATATATATTTCGTATTCTTTTAGATAAGATTTGAAGCTTGATTTAGAAGACCAGATTGTTGTTGCTGCTGGAATAGTCTAGCAAAAATAGATATACCAACTTTAATAAGTTAATGTTTAAGTTTTTTTGAGAAGCATTTATGTTTGCATTATGATTCTTATTTGTTCAGATTGCTTCCCATAGAATGTCCGAGACAAATGGGTTTGACCATGTTTATGGAAATTGTTTTTCGGGTCTAAGATCATGAATTAGCGAATAGCATTTTGAGAATCGATATCAGAAATAGTAACAGTTTCAGAACAGAAATAAAGTGTTGCTACTATTAGATTCGATTGAGTCATTTTCAATAGTCTGGAATTAGCAATGAAGGAAGTATATAATCTAGCCGGATGCTCTATTCATCTCCCTTTCGAATGGGACTAAAACTATTGAAAATGGGCAAAAAACAGTGTTTGACAAGTTCAGGAAATAAAAATATACACACAATTCTCTGTTTTTTATTTTCCAAAGGCATAAATCCAACAAAGACACTTTCAATCATTTTGTGGCTTGTTTCAAACTTGAGCCTTGAGGAAAGTTGAGGAATACACATAAGACACCGAACAAGTATCTTCTCAATTTAACTAGAACAAGAATTGATCATTTCCTTTGTGTAACTAATATCCATTTTCTTTGAACAAAGCAAGGCCCAATACAAAGTAGCTCAGGGACCACATAGAGAAGAGAAAAATAGGTGATAGAAGGGAAATTTCAATTATGAAAGGCATGAAGTTGTAAGATGCGATATTTTACCCAATATCATAACTGATATAAACAGAACAAAAATAGTTATACAAGTTGTTAGGACAAAAGATTCCTTAGCAAGAGAGCAAGAACTGACATCAACTGATGTTCCATTCTTTCTAAAAGTGGCGATGACAAAACCTGGATCATCCCTCGCATCCCACGTCATGGCCGGAACAGTTATCTCCCTTGTCCCATCGGGATGGGTGTGATCGCCAAATTCATGAGTATGAGCACTGAAGATCATCCTGCAAAGACAGTGGGAAGATGTAAATGCTATTTAACAGCAAGTTTTTTTTGTTTTTTGTTTTGTTTTTTCTTAAATCTGTGGTTTCCGTCGGCTTGCGTCATCCGACTAGTCCACAGGATCCAGTGCCTCGCACCCACGATATTTAACAGCAAGTTACTTTTTGCAAAAACGTAGCATTAAGATGTCATCAACAAAAGAGAAAAGCTAACACCAACTTATGTGTGCTGATACATAATTGCGCAAGTAATAAATATTTGGCAGTCTTAAAAATATTTTTGTCCCAAACCGTACCTTAGACCTCTCCCACACCTTTAAGATAAAAAGGCTGAGACTTTCCAAAGCCCTGATAAAAGGAGAGCCAAATGAAACCCCTAGGCACACTGCATACCTAATCAACAAAGATGTGGCAGGCTCCGCTAAAAAGTACTAGGAAAAAGATAATTCATCCAATCCTTTTACCATTGAATGAGACAATAACATGCTCTCAAAATTCAATGCCAAAAAATATAATCTTTATATGGAAGTCCGGAAATGTGAAGCGTGCACAAGTAACAACATCAAGAACAAAAGAGTTACCTCGGCCTAAGTGCTTGGAAAATGTATTCAGTAGCATTTGACGGTAAAGTCTGCAATAAGTCATATGGCCCTCTACCAACAAGCCCCCTAATGAAAAAGTTCAGAAGTAATTAGTTAGAACCATTGAAGGTTAGGGGTTCGGACCACAAATAAATTCACAATAACAGACACAAAAAAATAATTCAGTGGAGAGGCCGGCCTAAAACCGTGTATGTAATCAATCACATGAAAAAGAAAGCAACCGAATCTGGTCCAACACACCAAAACAACTAAGCTCCATAAATGTACATAGAGATTAAGAAAATCAATCATACCTACTCTGCAAATGAGAAGAAGCGCCATCTGAAACACTTTCATCCCAATGATTATCGTTTGTCATTGTACGCATTGGAAAGTGAAGCAAAAGAACAGGACCGGATCCTGATGACATGGCGTTTTCTCTCCACACAATCTCGTTATTCACCAATCTCATATCACTCAAACCACCAAACTCTCCAGTGAAGTGATCACTCTCCATTCTCAAATCAATGCTCTCTCTCTCAATCAGTTTCTCAACACTAAAGCGCAACATGTTGCTGCCACAAAGCAATGCCACTGAATTAACTGAGATAAATGTGATGTTACTGATTTCGAAAGCACCACAACCCGCAGAATCTAGTCCAGGAAAATTGCTTGATAACCAGTTAATAGATACAGGATTTAGCCCACTGCAGTCTCCAATATCTCTATCTCCTAGAGTAACATGAAATGGAAGACTAGTAAATGGACCCAACAACCTGTGGAACTGGTGGATGACAGATTGCCATTTACTTCGAGTCAACTTTGATCCTTGTGCAGATACATCTCCTAATACCAGTAGCATATCAGGCTTCAAGATTTCAAATGATTTCTGGTTCAAATTTTATTAACCATAAATATACCAACTGAAAAAGGCTAAAGAAAAACACAACAAACATAGTAAACAATCATGTGACAACTCTCCTTCTAATCAAGAATCTCGACTAAGATTTCAGAAAGTACAGGATTTGGGATTTACATCATCTTCGGCCACTATTCCCGACTGCTAAAAGATGCTTAATAGCATAACGAGAGGTATGCAAAATCCAATTGAGGCCGATCAAACTGACAAACCAAAAAAAAAACTTATAAACCAATCCAAATCAATTAATTTTGGGCGATCCCTTTAACTTGGCGGTTTGGGTTGGTTTGCAATTATGAAAAATATCGGTTTTTACCATGTGAAGTGGAAGCTATATTTTACTACAATTACCATTGGTGCCCAGAGCTAGATTTAATGCAATTATTTAAAGAGATATGTGGAATGTTGGGATATGATGTGAGGCAACCCGACATTTGGAACATTAGGACTCACAAGCAAAAGATTTCAAACTTTCATGTGCATTATTTCATTACTAAATGCTTCAAATATCATAGATTTAAAATCTCTACTTTCAAACATCATACTATTAAAAATCCTTCCAAGATATTAAATGAAGCTAGTTAGTTCAACAGAGCTGAGCTTTTAAAAGCTGTGTAAAAAATTTGATCCATCCAGCTATTCGATTGTTAGACTAGAAAGGTAAAAGAAGAACAAAGTCTATTACCCGAGAATATGAATACCCTGCAGCTAAAGCTCTCAATTGAGCCTAATTTACTAAGGGCTACTTTAGTTACAGTTTTTAAGCTCAAACTTCTCTGTTTTTTAGCTTAAAAGCTAGTGTGTTTTTGACTGATCATTTCTTAACCTGACTTTTTGTCATGTTGTTTTCACCTAAAAAAGTTTAGAAGTTTTAAGTTGTATTCATCTAACTTTTTCTTCGTCTGAAAAAGGCTGGCATTTTTGCTTTCAGGCTATAACCAGACAAACATTTAGTAGTAAACCTAAAAATACTTTTAATTCCATAATGCAACCAAATGCTTCTGAGTATATCCATTCAATGAATATAACTTGTTCAAGAAATGAAAAAAGAAGATATAAGGTTTGTTTGGTTGCATTTTTTAAGCAAGTAAGATAGCTTATTTATGTCCAAGAAAAAAGTTGGATGATTTTAGCTATTGGTGACACTGTCTCCCCTCTCCGGACACAAGTGAAATTAGCCAAACCACGTAATTTTTGGTATCCATGTGATTTAATTTTATCCATCCCCAATACCCATCCATCTCAAAAAGAGCACTATAGTAAACCCCACAGGTGGAGCGTTCTCTTGGGTTTATTGTGACGAAAAAAAATATTCACTTTAATATGACCCAAAAAAAAATCTATTTACAAAAAATAATATATTTACGTACAATATTTTCTTTTCCGTCGCACTTTTCTTCAAGAAATCTTTGCACAAAACGCACCATAAGTTAACTTAGGATAGAGGACCATTTAGGGCACTGATGTGAATGCCCTAAGTGCATAATTGAGCAGAGAAAGTAAAATACATATACATATATACATACATACATACATACATACCGAAAAGAATTTGGACAGATAATGATCTCTAAAAAGTATATTCCAGTACCCAGCCTCAGACCCCAGCAAGAGCAAGTTCGCCACCACCATCACCTTCAGTTCCTCCTCTTCTCCTCCTCCCGCCACGTGTCCCTCACCCCCAGGGACCACGTGGCACGAGGGCACCGTCATCCTGTTCTCGATCACCAACAGGGCCGCGATGACGATTAACGGCGACAGACGGAGCAGCTGTTTCCAACTAACGGCCATCCTCCGCCGCCGGCGTCTCGTTTTGACGGTGGTTTTGTACGGACTAGTTATAGGGCCGCTGAGGGTTAGGTTTGTAAATATTAGTCCCCACAGATTGAACCAAAGTTTTGTTTGGTCCCTGTAGTTTTGATTGTAAAGTAACACCCCACAGGTTCTGAGAAAGAGAGAGATTTGATCCCTCGAACTTTAAAGTGAGTATTCTGTTGCCTCAATAATTTATTCTCATAACAAGTAGATTTTCTCATATTAAAAATGCGAATATGCTAAAAGTACGAGAATTGTAAACGCTAGGATGCCCCATGTAAATTATATATTGGTAACTTCTATCATTTCATGATTTATAATAATTTTTATTCATGATAGGAATTAATGTGTCACTTTTTTAAGTTTTATCATACGTCGTAATTATTGGGAACCTACGGGCCTATAGAAGGATAGTGCTAAACTTACTTGGTTGTGACGTATGTGGATCATAAGTTGTAATTACATGGCTTAATGACTCGTAAGTTGGTTGAAGGGTACCAAAAACAATCCATGTAAATTTGATGAAATTCATGTTTGAGCAAATATACTTTCAACATTTATTTCTATTGGCGAACCGAAAGGCGTAAAGAAATTATAGCTTTTTTTAGCGTAAAAAATTCTTCAAAAAATCTATAGGATACGTGTCAAATTTTAGAAAGTTATATATTAGATCCATCACATTTCTTCGTGCAGTGTAGAGCTTCAACCCATAAACCCAGCCCTCGGTTGAAAATTTTGAGTCCGCCACTATTCATTGCCGTACCAACGGAACTTATGAGTCTCTAACATGGAAGCATTAATTTGGTAGTGGCCGTTGGCCTGTTGCAAAGCTGATTGCTAGCTAGCCGTGCTACTATCGTGCTCATATCGACAGTGGAGGTAAATAAGTTAATCTGGCTGGCTTGACATGTTTGGTTTACACACAATTTAAATTTCATAAATGCGTAACAATTGGAAAATAAGTGCCAACACTAAGTTTAGCTAATATTATAGTGCTTCAGTGAATCACTAATGATGCTCATTTTGTTATCAATTTGAATATACAGGCCTAGGCCGCCCTAAAAACTATCTCTTGGATCACATAGAGAAAAAATCAGAAATGCTACGACTAAGAAATTACTTCAACTAATTGTGATTAATACAAAAGTAACAATTATGGGATTACTTGCTACTTTGACCAAAATTATGCGTTGATACTTAAATTTAAAAAAAAACAAGAAGAAGAAGTACACAAATTAAGTGTTAAAATCATGTGGTAATGTGCAGATGATCAAGAACTACATAAACCATTGCCAAAAGAGAGACAAATAAGTGGTTTTTGTCCATTGATTATTAATTTGATTCTTTGAGACAGTCCATTATGCGGTCGGAATACCAGTAGATTATTTTTTACTAATTTCCTTTCATGAAATTGATAATTTATCCTACTAACTTGAAAATGTGTTCCATTATGCACACAATTCAAGGATTAAGGTCTTACTAATTGACCAAAAGAAATAGGAGAAAGGAGTAGGACATTTTATTTTGTGTGATTAGCTAAATCCAATCCAATTATATCTCTGGTGATAAACTTTTATCTTAATCGAAGCTATTTATTTTAAGGATAACCGCATAGTAATAATTGAGGCTTATTTTAGAAGCTTGTTTCTATTTAATTTTTCTTTTCATTTTAAATATCACGTAGAGTGACAAAACGATTATTTCGAGATGATAATATAGAAGGAAAATGTGCAGAATGTGCAGTATGGCAAGACTAAGTTTACTAGCCTCCATGCATAATTTCAAAAAGAGTTAAGATATTCATATTTTAATTTGGGTTATGTGATCCATAATTAGTTCTACATCATCTTATTATTATGGAAAAGAGATAGTATATGCTGATGTGGCTAATTATGAACCACACATAGCTAGTTTGAACAAGTTTTTGGTACCTCTAGTTTGTATGTATATCACTACTCTATTTAAATTCCCTAAATTCGCAACACAAAAACTCAAAACAAACAATAAGTAAAAGTAAAATTCCTCTACACACCAAGTGGTAGTAGCTTGATCAGCATCTATTGGTTTCCCACTTCTTTAAACTATCCTGCTGGGCACATATAAAGCAAGAAAAGGTGTGTTCCCACCATTGAATACCAAACAAATTTAACTTACTTGCATATAAAATGCACCCCCAGCAAAGTTTGACTGCCCTGATGCTTTGCCCCTACCTGCTTGATCCTGGTAAGTTGGATAAGATAATCCAAGAAGAAATATGTAAGAAAAAGGAAATCAAAGAAAAATATAAGGAAATCAAGTTAATTTGGCCTAAGGGCACTCACACCAGTGCACGAACCCGTATCCAAAACTTTAGGGACTAAAATCAAAGGAAAAAGTCACACCAATGTGTCTTATACTATTCGGTTTCCAACAAGAATGGGGGACTTGTTGGTTTGGGGTGGTTCTGGAGATTCCCTTGAGCAAGGGGACTAATCATGGGCAGATTCAGGATTAAGGTATGGGGGTGTTGAACATCGTATAAAAATCTTTAGGAAAGGTCATAAAAACTTTTATGAGCGGGGGGCTACAACCATAGTTACTGGAAACTCACCTCTAAGGTGGGAAATGCATTTCCAGCACAGGTATGAAACGTAAACGAATTTTGAAGGAAATGTATAGGAAACAATTCCGAAACGTTTTGAGGACAATTAGGGATACGCATGGAACACTCAAAGGAAACTAGGTAACGTTTAAAATACTATTAGGAAACTCGAGATCAACTTTTTGAAAACTTGTAGGTGGTTTGTTGGATATCATTTCATTAAAAAAGTAAAAAAAATTAATAAAAATATTATAAGAATGAGTTTTGTTAGCACTATTATAATTAAATAATTAATTTACTTATTTTTTTTTTAATAATGACTTACTTATTACTTAGTTTGTAGATCAAAGTGTTGAAATTTTGGCATACAAGTATAAATATTATGGCACTTCCAATTATAGTAAAGTTTTAGATATTGGATTAAGGAATCTCACATGGCTCACATACGTTTTCTATACATTTCCCATACGTTTTAGAATCTTATAAAAAATAATTAGGATCACATACACGTTTCCCATTTCCCTATATTTTTAGCTCGCGTTTTCTGCTTTTGTTTCCCGTACCATTTTCCGCTTACATTTTTTAGTTCAGTAACTGTGGCTAAAACATGGAAAAAATTGCACTAAAAAATAAAATATCGGGTGAATTTTTTCATCTTATGAGTGCTACATCCCTAAAAAACTCATATGCCCCGTCGCTGGGACTAATCTTCATCCCAGATTTACTTTTCAAAATAGGATGTCTGGCTCTGTCATTCCTCATATCTCAGCCCTTAAATTTTGAGGACTAGAACATGACAGACCTATGAGTTTGCGGAGGGACTATAACCCTAATAATTCAAAAAAAAATCCACCTGATATCTTATTTCTCATAGTAATTTTTCTTTCAGCTTTAACCCTGCCCATAAAAATATTATGACACTTAGTCCCCTATAAATTAAATTTATGAGGTTCAGCACCCTATCTCCTGATCTTGAGTTCACCACTGTGTAGCTATCAGAACTTAGGTAGCACAAATAGCTAAACTGATGAGAGTGCCCCAACATATAATAATTTAATGACAAAATAAACTGATTCAACAACATTTTCACAAGCGTATCATTACTCTATAGACGAATACAACAAAATAATGAATTGAGCACAAGAAATCAAAGCTTCTGGTTCGAATCATAAACAGCAGTCATAGGATATATATATAAATCGAGAGAGAGAGAGAGAGAGTTCTCCTGAGTGAGAGAGAATCTGTGTGAGAAAATTGAGTGAGACAAAGAGAAGAGTAAAAATATCTAAAATGTCATATTTTGTAAATATTATTAAATGAATATCATTTACATGTTGATAAGATTATTTGGGCAATTCTCTCCCAGTAGTGTTGGTGGTCCGTGATGGATAGAGGGGGAAAAGAAAAGAGAGAGGAGAAAGAAGGAAATTGACGATAGAAAATCGAATTTTCAATTTTATTTTATTTTTAGTTTTAAAATTTAGGTATTAATAAAGCAAATACTTAACACTCTTTTGTAAGCCGATGATGTATGAGCCCCATATACCGTCGGTACATGAAAGTTAAATTTTTATTTTATTATTATTATTTTATCATGAAAAGTCCATTAGGTAAATAGAGAAAATCTAAGTCCCCGTGCTTGGAGGGCTCCCCTACGGAATGAGCTTCCCAGTAGGATGATGTTGCTTTATTTCGTTAGGAAGTCAGTTTTGAGGTTTAGGTTGTATTCTTTGTAATATTTATTTATTTAATTTTTTTTTTTTTGTTCTTCATTAGCTCGTATTTTTCTGTTTCTTTTTCCTTTTTTATTGCGTGCTAGACTGTGTGGTACTTTCTGATGGATTTTCTAGGTTTTGGGTTTTCTAATATAATGCCATGATTATCAAAAAGTTAAAAAAAAAAAAATTAAGATAAAATTTTCCCTGAAAATTAAGACCTTTTGGTTAGGTAACTTTTTTGGAATCAATATTATATCCTGCTATTTTCGTTCTATTTTTTACACGAGCTTTTTGAATTCTTGACTTATCTCTCCAAATATGAATTTTTAGTAGTAACTAGTTTTAATAATATTATTGTATGATGTGATTCTTAACAATATAGGGTATCATACCAATCAATATTAATTTTTTTTTTTATCGGAATCCACCAATCTAGAACTGATATAATAGATATTAACTATTTCCTTAGAACTAACGTAAGATTTCAAATCCCATTATATTTTTTTTATGTATCAACAATAACGCTACTAAGAACCAAAATTTATAGTACAAAAATAAATCATTTTACATACAATTTGTATATAGCGTAGGGCCCACTCTAGTATTTCATAAAAGAGATGCTATTTGAAAGAGAGAGCGGGGAAGGAAGATTATATTGTGTGTGTTTAATTTGGTACAAGATTTGTACCTATAGCAATAGTAATCAATTATAAAAATATAGTAATTTTTATTCGACAATATAGTAACTTTCTTTCTAC
>MKEJ01076984.1:0-22161 GCA_001753735.1 Embelia ribes
TGGCAGGCATGTAGCTTGTATTTTGTACTTGTAAACGGACAGGTTTACATTGTTCATGTTGTTTTTATTTATCTATCAGCATGGCGCTAGCCATGTTTTCATGTTCTAGTTTAGCTTTTCTTTATTATTGATGGAATGTTGTAGACTGTGTATAGAATCGCCTGCAGTTGCGATTAAATGTGTTGACAGGTATCGATAGAAACAACTATTTCCATACCGAAATTTTTCTAAAATAATAAAAAAATTTCTTCTTTTTTATTTTAAAAAGGGAAACACTCGTCCTCCAAGGTTTCTAGCGGATTCGAGACTTGCTTCGAGTCTTCCAGGAATTTTGGGGCGCGATAGTTTTTGTATCATTTTTATGTAAAACACCAAGTAGAACCAGGTAGCGGTTGACCAGTAATTCGGAACTAGTTGAGGTGAAGCTCACTTGGGTGGTTTGTCATTTATTTGCATTCATGTTATCTTTCTTGGACGTTGTTGGCTTTAGGCCAGATTAATTTATTGAAGATTGAGTGGTAATGTAAGGCCAAAAACAAGATAATAAGGCCGAAGTTTGATTTGTTTATGTTGACATGAGGACACTGATGTAAACTTGTTTATTATTCGTAGTGGCATTTAGCTATTTATATATAATTTATAGCCTTGACATTGTTTTTTATATTGGGGTGTTACATCACTACATGATATGATTATTTACCCATCCCAGTTCTGAAGGGAAATTACTTTTGTAAATGGTGGAATGACATTTCTCCAAAGGACTTTGCTAAATTGCACAAAAAATAAATAAATTAACTATTGCCCGAAATAAATAGGAAATTAAACAAATGGGTTATAATCAGCCAAGTTCACCTACTAATGTGAAAGAATACTTTCAGAAAAAAATTCCTAATACCACGGAGTATGAGATAATGGTAAAAATTCTTAACTGCATGAAGCAACAATTTTGTGGTGCGTGTTTGTCATTTTCTCCCAAGGATCAAGATGAGACCATGAAGTTCGCATCATCTTAGAGTTCATACAACAATCAATTTGATTATTTGGCTAGATAATCACAAGATGAACATGCTACACAGTTCATATCTACCCCGGAAGATGTTTCGGATTCTTTGATCAAGACAATGACCGAACAAATAGCTCAGCAAAAAGGAAAAGCCAAGATGTAGTAATTTACAGCACTATAATTCCTACACATAAGATTCTCAATAAAGAAAAATATGGCCAACAACAATTATGTGTACTTATACAACAATTTTAAACTTTTTGTCATATCGATGGGCCAATAAACATCAAATGTAAAAAATGTAATGCATTTGTTTCTTTGTATAAGATTCCCATTGTCGGAAAAAACATAAGTGCCGAAGGGTTTCTATAATTGAGAAAAGTTGTACTTTTACCGAACCTATAAGAGGAAACCTCCCCAATTGAGGAAGGTATGCGTGAAACTATCAATAGAATTATTTCCTTTAAATTGCTTCCTTGTCTTTAGCCTTTCATAGTCTAAATTTTCACCTTGGAAAATTACCAAAAACACCCCTGAGGTTTAACTTTTTTATCGATTTAGTCGCCAGATTCCAATTTTTATCAATTTCATCCCTGAACTTCTGTTATATCATCAAATAAGTCATTTTAGACCTATTCGCCCTTCCCTTTCATTATACACTATATTATATTGTTATATTTATTTGATAGAATATATACTAAATTAAATGCAAAATTTTAATAGAAAGTACACATTGTTAAACAAAATTTAAGCATTTTAAAAAAATCAATGTTAAATGATAATTTGAATATTAGTTTTTTCAATATTACTTAAATAATGTTAATAATAATATAATATAGATTCTCAATTTATTAAGAAATAGTAAATTTATAAAAACTAACAAGCTTCCTGAATTAGAATTTTTTTGTTAATATTTATTTTTTTAAAAATAATTTAATATAAATAGAACTAAAATTTAACATTTATCTTGGCTTGAAATCCTTTATTCCATCGTCATGCTACCTATTTTAGATACTATAGCAAATCGTTTAAATTTAAGTGAGAGAATTAATTAAAGATGTTTTATAAAAAATATATATATATTATTTTTTAATTATATAGTAAATTAATTTGTCATTATTAGATTATATAAGTATTTTAATAAGATATAAAAATCAACTAAATTCACTTTTCATTGAATATATAAGTGATGAATAATGTTAATTATGAATTAAATAATGAAACAATGATATTTAAATTGAAATTACAATTCAACCAAATTCAGTTTTTATTGAAATTTTAAATTATTTTGAACTTAAATTTTATTTAATAATTTATATTTTATATTTTTTCTTTAGTTTAATATCGGTTATATAAATAAATTAAAAATTTAATATAGTGTATAATAAAAGGTAAGGGAAATATTGTCCAAAAGAATCTATTTGATGATATAAAGGAACTTAAGGGATGAAATTGATAAAAAAAAAAAAATTAAAACTTTGGAACTAAACTGATAAAAGATGAAACCTCAGGGGTGTTTTTGATAATTGCCCTTTCCAGTTCTTAAATAAAAATTACCCTTGTATTATATATATTTATACTATTATAAAAACAAGCACATTTTTAGTCAGTTATTTATGAAGCCAATTCCAATTTAATGTTTACCCCAAATTGCTTTGACTAACTCAACTCCACAACACACTTTACGAGAACTATCAAGTAAAATGTAACACATCAATACTCAAACTGACTCCTTTTTGCAACTCCCACTTCCCACGTCACCCCCACTCCCACCTGTATTGCATAACAGTTATTCTTTTATTTACAAAAGCTTCAAATATTTAAGTCTTTATAGTTGAATCAAGACGACAAACCAATAGGGGGTTGTTTGGTTTTCTTTTAAAAATTTACCGAGTAAAAATTTATTTTCCTCTTTTTATGAAAGTGTTAGTGAACATATGATAAATGATATTAGTGTGGAGGTAATCGAAAGTGCTGAAAATAAAATGAAAGAAAGAGATACAACATCGCAATATATAGTAGTTCGATAAAAACTTTGTTGATGGTATATCGATAAAGCCCCTACGTCTACTTTGTCAAGGATAATTTTGAGTTCCTTTAATATGATGTAAAACTCTTACACCCTAAATGACCGGTTAAACTTCCTAGGTCCTAACCTCAACTGTTACCAATTGATTTTGCGGGTACACTTGAGCAACCTGAGTCCCTATTTTGAGTTTACACTTACAACCCGTGTGTAATGCCTCTCAAACTACCCAACTCACTCAAGAAATAAAACTTGAAGTTTCTAAACAATTTCCAAAGATACAACAATGAATTAAAATAATTGAAATCCTCACTTAAATCCCAAACACAAATTGAAAATCAATAGTTTATGCAAGTGTTTTCAAAGAGAACTTGAAAATTTGAACTTTTTGGCTTTTGCTTGTTGACTTCTTGAACTTGTGAGATCCAACTTTTTGTCTTCAAATGAGAGTAGATGGAGTATATAACTGAACATGAGGAGATAAGTCCATGCATGGAGCTGTCATAGGGTGAAGACAAGGAGCCATTGTAGCCGTAACTTTTGAAAACTGATAATTTGCTTTGTCTGACGAGCCAAAGTTGATCTTCCATGCTTGGTCCATTATCGGGTAGCCCGTCGGGCACAGCGTAGTCCCTTAGAAAATTTTCAGCTTTTTGGTCCAAAAAATCAACTCTGGTGTGAGTGGTATGACGGTCAATTCGATGACTCAAACAGTTGGACAAGGCGTTGGACAAACATAAAATTTGCACCTTGATTCGCCTTGAGTCGCAACGTTTTGAATCCTTCTCACACTATGTCTTTTACCCGTTTTACACAATAATCTTGATACTAACAATTACTTAATTTAAACAAGTTAGTACAATAATAATATAAGATTTTGTCTATATTTTTCAAAATTTTGTTATCATAAAAAAATACATTATTTTTAATTTAAAAATCTTGGGGCAACAAACTCCCCATTTTTTATGATGACAACTCTTTCGTAAAAATTAGACAATGTATTATTTTTAAAAGCGAGTGATATGATAAATTTCAATTTTGTCCAAATTAAGAAATTTAGCGGCATGTTATAACGTATTGTTAAGCGCATAAGATGAACAATGCTAATGTGAACAACTACATGTACAACGATGCAAGATAATGTAGAATATAAGCAATGATAAAGCAAAGCTATAATTACAACATCGCACGTCAACATAAAACAACACATTAACATAATCATTGAACATAACATGAATAATAAATGTAAACATCCCAAAGCACATAAGTCCATAAACATAAACAAGTAGTCCACCTAGCCTAAACATCAACTAACATAAACACAAATGACAAAGCTAGCAAGTCTCAAAACAAGGCCAAAGATACGGCAATGAAACATAAACATAAGTGATAACTAGAAATCATAAACATCACACAATCTAACAACAAAAATAAAAATATAAAACATTAACGAGATGATAATATCCAAGCTTGTTAAAGATCCTCCGCAATCTAAGCAACCATATTCGACATAGCTTCACAAATATTTCTCCCCCATTGTCATCTTTAAAAAGCAACTTAATAGGATGTCTCGACACGAGCTCATTATCATCACTCGAGGAATCGGGAATGTCAAAAGCCTTATGCGGTGGCATACCTTGGGTGCAAAGATGATCATATATCCAGGTTTGACAGGTGGTAATAGCATTGTACTCGTAGCGCGTCTTGCAGAATCTTTAACCATCTTATTCCAAATCTTTCTTGAGCTAAAAAGTGGAATGACCGTGAGAACTAGAAGGGCTGGGAACATCCAGGTCAATAATGGGAGGAGGAGACTCATGATGTTGAGGAGAATGAATGACCTCCGGAGGAAGAGCACTGCCAAGGTTAGTAACAAGGGTCCCATTCCAATGCCAAACAGAAGAAGATGGATCTCAATTGATCTTAGTGAGCTTATGACAGGTGATAGTAATGCCATTCAATGGGGCTATAGTAGGACCAGAAATGGGAGTATTAAGGTATTTGAATATGTAGGTGAGAACGGAGCGATAGGGGAGACCAAGATTGATTGAACTAATACTCTTATGTAGATGAAGTATAAAGGAATCCGCTAAGTTACAGCCAACGTGATATGTCATTGCATAAATAAAGAACATTTGGTGATGGATCATTGTATCCTTAGAACTCTTTTGTGGAAAAAGTGCCTTAAGCATGGCACAATGCAAAAGAAATTCTTGGAAAAGTAGGCAGTTCATAGGCATACCGCGCCTATTTTCCTTCAGTACAGTACTGAGCCAAAAGATATCAGCAATAACAACAACTAAAGAGGTACGAAGAACAATCCAATCAATATCATAATCTAGGAATAGGATAGGACCATGGCAAAAATCAATAACAATCTGTACTTCCTCTTGCGATATTGTGAAATTAATTCCAGCGATGAGGGAAGTGAAACTAATTGGACACATTTCATTTAACTGAACAACTAAATTTGCATAAAATTCCTTAACAAGATTCAGAAAATATGGTTCTTTTATAGTGCAAAAATTTAGTGAAACTAAATTCCCTAACGTAATGAATGAATGTCAAGCCGAGTTTGGCTAAAAATTCAATGAGATCTAAATAATGTGGTTGAATAACTACGTGAATGGAAATGCGAGTATAATACCTTACCTTGTGAGCAAGTGAGCGAAAATGCAAATCTAAGGGAGGCAGTGGTGCCTCGGGATGAGGAACATCAGCTTGAATGGTAACCTTAGGAGAAGGAGCAGGAACCTCTGGAGGTGGAGTAGCATTGTGACGGTGACATGTAGGAGGTGGTGATGGACCCTTAATACAAGGACCAAATTTGTCGCGACAGTGATAGCGTCTCATAGTAGGAAGCACTTTTTTGGGCATCTAGGGAAAGATTTTTAGAAAACGAATAGAGATTTGTGTGAGCCAGAGAGAGTGAAATGTAGAAAAAATTAATAGAAGTGAGGTGAGAAAAATTTGTCTGATAAATCAAAACGAGCATTTCTTTAAAAAAAAATTGGATTTTAGGGTTAAAAATGAATCAGGGGTGAAAATGATGTTTTGATTTGTAAAACTAGTTAAAAAAGATAGAAAGTAAGTTTAATGAAGCATTTTGCAACAAAAATGAGGAGAAACGGTGAAAAAAATGAGATTTAAGGTTAGGTTTACAGTTAGGAGAGAATGGGGAAAGAGAAAATAAGGAAGAATAAGAGAAAACTGACATTCAATATGCCTGATCTGTCTGACAGATCCGGGCCGTTGGACACCTGGCGGACAGGACATAATATCCAATGTCCTGAAATCAGTTCAAAAAATTTATTTCCGCCACTCCGAGTCGTCAGACAAGGGGTCTAACATACAAAAATAGATACCAATAAGCTAATCCACATATACAATTATACCAAAGTCATATTATGATATGCTAATACAAGTGTATGCCCAATTCTCATCAAATAAATACAAATTGCTCCTCATTTAATTGTTCTGTAAAAATATCAGCTAATTATTTATCCATTCTTAAGTAGTCCAAAACATTATCGCCTTTTTGAATATGATCTCACAAAAAATGATGTCTAATTTCAATATGTTCAGAGCTAGAATGTTGAATGGGATTTTTGAGAATTGATTACACTTGTGTTATTACACATAATAGGTACATGATCGTTCAGACAACTAAAGAAAGTGCAACCAAATTTGGCTTCTTATTAAACTATGAAACTAGTGTATGGCCTAGAAAGTTACAAGTGCCGCTAGTACTTTTCTGGTCGGCACGACTATTGGCAAAGTTAGAACCAAAATATCTTACCAAATCAAATTTCGTACGCTTAGGATAGAATAAACCTAAATCATGCATTCCTACTAAATAAAGAAGCATGCGCTTAATATCTACAACATACGATTCTTTAAGACATGATTGAAACCTAGCACATAAACATACACTAAATATTATATCAGGCCTACTTGTGGTTAAATAAAAAAGTGATCAAATCATACCTCGGTAGAATTTTTCGTATACCTTTTAGCCCAATTCATCCTTGTCGAGTTAAGTCATTGGACTCATTGGAATGTGCATTGATTTGGCATATTGAACCGCTAGAGCAAATTGCACATGTACTTCGCTTGGTTGATGTAGATCCCTTTTGGTGTTTCCTTGATTTTCAATCTGAGAAAATAGTTGAGCTCACCCATCATGCCCATCTCGAATTCACTCTGCATATACTTGAAAAATTCCTTGCACATCCACTCGGTAGTAGTACTAAAAATAATATCATCAACATATATTTTTACTAAAAACATGTCATAATCGTGCTTTTTGATTAAAATGGTGGTTTCAAGTGTTCTTCTCGTAAATGATTTTTTGAGGAGAAATTTTACTTAAACATTCATACCAAGCCCTAGCTGCTTGCTTCAAGCCTTATAGTGCGTTGTACAATCGATAGACATAATCCAGATGTTTGTGACTTTCAAATTCGAGAGGTTGTTTAACATAAACTTCTTCTATTATAAAGCCATTTGATAAAGTTTAAAATCTTTAAAAGATGCAAATGCAAGTAACATGGCAATAGCTTCTAACCTAGCTACAGATGCAATTGTTTCATCGAAATCAATGCCTTCTTCTTGATTATAACCTTGTGAAACAAGACGTGCTTTGTTTTCAATAACAACACTGGATATGTCCATCTTATTTCTAAAAACCCATTTTGTGCCTATAATCGAACACTCCTTAGGCCTAGGGACTAAAGTCCAAATGTTACTACGCTTGAATTGATTAAACTTTTCTTACGTAGCAAACATCCAACTTTCATCTAACTCGGCCCCACCAATGTTCTTAAGTTCTAATTGTGATAAAAATGCAGCATTATTTATAATATTATGCAAAGAGGAATGCATCCTCACGCTATCATCAGGGTCATTAATGATTTGGTTATGAGGATAGTAGGTTGCGAATCTCCATTCCTTTGACAAGCCGGCATTATCGCGCCCCTGATTTTCCGGACACTCAGGTCGCGAAAAAGGAAAGGAAAATAGAAAGTATATGATATACAAGGTTTCAAAAAGAAAAATATAAAATAATATCTACGTCATTCACATTTGCATCTAGTCCGCCACTGCAGGACAATCATACGCACATCTACAGCCACATAAACAACAGCGTAATGGAATACATGAAAGAACAACTATACTAAAAATAAAGGAGAATGACCAGTGCCATTTCCAGAAAATATATATATAGCAGTAAACATCCGGTTTATAAAATTATACATCAATGGCGAAAAGCCAATAAAAAATGGTGAATAAAAGCAGGGAAAGCATAAGTACATTCTCGGCCAAAATACAAGCCAAGATCGTACTTATGCTTCCACCCGATACATCGGAGTACACCAACAAAAGATATAATACATCAAAATGATATAGTTGATACCGCTAACTATATACACTTCCATCATGTCTACTGGTGCCCTGCGCCAGCTTCCATGCCTACAAAACAATATTAGTTGGAAAAGGAAGGAAGAAGGAAATGTATACATTTAGTTAAGTATTCCCCAATAAACAAAAGACTACATTATATGAAACATGAAAGAACATCATATAATGTAATCTAATAATAACATCAACGATAATATATCATCTCCAATATCTCGATATCAAAATAACATACTACTAGAACGATATAACATGAATTCCGATATACCTTCGATTCAAATATAACCCCCATAATATCTATGCATATATATACACCAATGCAATGAGATGTCAACTCGATGCAAATGCATTGAAAAATGCCTTGGGACAAGTATCTCCTCGATAATAAAAACTGCTAAAGTCCGCTATCGAATGCAACGTGACTTAGCCTTCGTTGCTCCACCGCCGAGTGCGATGCAAACAATGGCAAACCCAATATTTATAAAAATGATACTTTGTCCCAGTTTTAATTCATCACTTCCAAATCTCATCTCGATGCTCAATGTCTCGACTCCATGCTCGATTTATGCAATAGCATGTTTAATAACATGAATGCAATGCTCATGATGTAAATGAAATGTTTATATCATGAATGTGATGCTCATTCCATAATTGCCCGAATTTATATAACAACAGTCACCTCTATACAACTATCAATAACAATATTTCTACATTGTATACAACTAAGCATTATCATAACAACCTATATATAAGCATTATAAGTCATGAATTTAATAGAATAACTACTCATAAGTTAAATAATAACAATTTAACTAACCATTCATTAACTAAACATAGCAACCTAAGTTTACAAAATAAGATATGCAACATATTCGAATATAATGGAGTCATTAAGCTTATAGTGAGAATTGTTAACTACCGTACCTAGGAAGACCTTCCGAAAGCCAAGAAAGAAGCCCGAAGTAAAAGCCCCAAATTGGGCAAACACCCCTCCTCGGCTTTGATCTAGTAAAGGCGTGATCTAAGCTCGAAGTCTAGAGAAGAAATGATAGAAAATACATCTAAGAAGACAATTATAAACTTAATTTCTCACGTGCAAACAAAATACGGAAACTAAGAATTTAAAACGAGAAATATGGTACACGAGACTTACATCAAAGTGATCACAATGATCCGAGAATAAAGAATCTCCTATTTATTTGGCCAAACAACTTCTATGAAAAAATGATTAAAGAGGTAGAAATTTGGAGAAAAATATCCCCACACTCCCTCTCTCTCTATGTGCGGAAAGAAGCTGAAAAAATGGCAAAATCGTAACTAAAATGACTAAAATACCCTTTTCTGCTATGCCGCAATAGTTGACTGTTATAGCAGTAACAATCGACTGATTTCTTCAAATAGTCGACTGTTTGATCGATAATAGTCGACTGATTCACGACCTAAAAGCAACCAATTCTGATACTTCAATCAGTCGACCGATTCATCAAAACGGTCTGATTCCTTCAACAGTCGACTGTTTAGTAGCAAATTGTCAACTGATTCCCCACCTGAGAGCAAGCAGTTTTACCCAATTATTCAGTCGACTTATACAATCAAACAATCGACACATTCATGAAACAGTCGATTGTTTGGCTACGGCAGTCGACTAATTCATTCCCCTTAGCCATTGCCATATTTTGGCACTCAAAATAGTCAACATTTTGATCAAACAGTAGACTGATCCATAATCAGTCAACTGATGAAGCATAACAGTGACTGAACAGGGCATAACAACCGACTATTTTGCTTGCTGAATGCAAGTATCAAACTTCAACAACGAGACTAAATACAAACATATCAAATGAAATTACTCGTACTCAATCATATGCTAATATGAAACAACATATTAATTTGTGCATATGAACACTTTACTTAAAATCCCCTCAAACTCATAAATACGTCAATGTAATATAATTGCATAAAAAATTCTACGACCACATCTCAAATAAGTAATCTCGATATGATAAATGAAATGCAATAATACTCGATATGCAACAATGGCATGATATGCAATCTCGATGTGCAATGCATAACTCCTCAAATCTCGATATGAAATTCAACGATCAACAAAACGTATGCCTCGCATACTATTAAAATGCATGCCTCGAATTATAAAAATATAAATATGCATGCCTCTAATGCCATTATGGCTAACAACGATAATCATAAATAATTTTAAAATACTCTAAAATTCAAACTCGTAAATATAATCATCAAATAAATACGAAATTTCCCAGGACGTTACAAGTGTGCTCCACCGCAAGTCCAGACGTTACAGGTGTGCTCCATCATCAAAATATACATAAATGGACTCTTTTACTACTAATATACGCTTGTAAAAATGCGAAAGGCTCTATTGTGCACAGAATATGCTAAAAATATGGTCTCATTGGACTTGGCATCAAATTTGCCTAAGCTATCTTTGCCATTATTTAAGACATAGCATTTACAATCGAATGCTCTAAAATGATTAGTATTTGAGTTCCTATCATTCCAAAGCTCGTAAGGAGTTTTCTTTAAAATGAGTCGGATTATTGTCATATTCATTACATAACATGCGGTATTTATAGTTTTAGCCAAAAAATATTTTGACAAATTATTTTTGCAAAGCATGATCCGTGCCATTTCTTATAGGGTTGTATTTTTCTTTTTCACTACATCATTTGTTGTGGCATCCTAGGTGCGAAAGTTATGTTGGATACCGTTTCCATCGCAATAAGTTTGAAATGTTGTATTCTCAAACTATTTGTCATGATTGGTCCTTATACTAGTGATCATAAAACCCTTTTTTTATTTTGGAGCTTATTACACAAAGAAGAGAACTCATGAAATGCATGATCTTTATGCAATAAAAATAAAACCCATGTAAACCTACTAAAATTGTCTACCATGACTAAATCATATGCTTTGCCATCAAGAGATATAGTGCGAGAGGGTTTAAATAAGTCCATGTGAATTAACTTGAGACACCTCATTATGGATATAAGATTTTTAATATGAAAAGAGACTCTTTTTTGTTTTCCTAATTGGCATGCATGGGAGAGTACATCTTTTGCGAATGCAATTTTTGGTAAGCCAATAACAAGTTCTTTTCGTAAAAGTTTAAAAATTAAATCCATGTTTGCATATGCCACAACTAACTATTATTACTAATTGCAGCTAAACATTTAACATTATTACTGGATGCATTTTTAAGATCAAATATGTAAATATTTTCATGTCGATGTCTTATAAGCAATATACTATCATCATGCATGCTATGAACCGTCTGATGATTTTTCTCAAACATGAACTTATATCTTTCATCGCAAAGTTGACTAGTACTAGGTAAATTATACTTTAAACCACTAACGAGTAAAACATTCTCAATTGTAGGGTTATGAGCGATACCAACACTACCGATACCGATAATCTCCCCTATATTATTGTCACCGAAAGTGACAAATTTGTCGTTATTTGCGTGAGGGTTTTGAACTTGCTTTGGTCACCTATCATATGCCTAGAACACCCACTGTCCAAGAACTATTTATCCTCTTTCACCTTCTACTTCAAGTATACCTACAATAGAAAATGATCACTTTAGTACCTTAAATACTTTTGGGTCCAAGAGTGTTAGTGTTTTGTGTCTTAGGAACCTATTGCAAATCTTTTGGAATGGTAAAGAGGAAAGGGAATTTGCATAAAAAATGTTCATGTCTATTATAATGAACACATTTGTTTTTAAAATGTTTAGTAGATGCTTTTGTAAAATAGTTTGGGTAAACTTTCTTTTGAAATGGTTTATACCCGATTCCTTATTTATCGTACACTCCTTGTTTAAAAGCAAGAATTTTGTCCTATATTTTTAGACCTTTAGTGAATTTAGACAAAGTAAGTTCAGGTTTATCAACCTTCTTCACTAAATCAAATTTCTCATTACAAAGTGCAGTATTTTTAGAGGTTAAAGCTTTGTTATTCTCCAGTAAATACTCATTTTCACATTTTAGAACATTGAAATCTTTTTTTAAAGAAGAAACAGACTTCTTAAATGCCTTATTTTTGGAACAATTTTTTTCAAATTCTTTCAAGAGTTCATCAAAGACATCTTGCAATTCGTTATGAGAAAATGATTCGTGAAAAGATGTTATACCTCTTCGAATTCATCATTGATGGCCATGAGGCAAAAGTTTGCGATTTCATCTTCTTCGTTAGAAGATGAGTTATCTGAGTCGCTCCCCCATGCCGCTAGACATCATTTTCTTCTTTTCTTTATTATTCTTCCATTTCTTCTTGAATTGAGGATACTCCACCTTGATATGGCCTGTTTTGTAATATTGAAAATATGTTAGTTCATTCGTCTTTGAAGACTTACTTTCGGATGAATCCTTTTATTTGAAAGGTTCTTCTTTCATATTGTCTTTTCAATGGAACTTCTCTCACCCTTCTTATTCCATTTGACAAACTTGTTGAACCTACGCGCAAAAAGTGTGATATCATCATCGTCACTTGAATCCTCATCCAAGTCTTCCAAGATGGTGCTTTTGAGAGTAAACCTTTTGTTTTTCTTGTCATTCTTCTCTTAATCGTCATCGTTGGCTATCATCATCTCGAAAGTGATTAGAGATCCAACCAACTCATCGAGAGTAAACTTATCAAAGTCGCGTGCTTCGAGAATTTCTGAGACCTTCTCTTACCAAGATCGAGATAGACGCCTAAGAATCTTCATCACTTTTTCTTGCGAAAAATACACTTTACCAAGTACAGTTAAATCATTAATTAAAGTGGTAAATTGTTAGTGCATATCGGAAATGGTCTCATTTTTTGTCATAGGAAAAAGTTCATAATCATGAATAAGTATGTTTATATGTATTTCCTTAACTTGATTTGTGCATTCGTGAATGACCTCTATCATATCCCAAATTTCTTTGGCACTAGAGCATGATGAAATTTTATTATACTCGATAGCATCTATAGCGCAAAACAATGCATTCATAGCTTTTATATTTGTTTGACAAACTTTGGCTTCATCCGAAGTAAAATCTTTTAGTTATTTTAAAACTACTTCTTTTGAATCATTTTCTTTTGTCCGATGAGAATTGCCATATGTAATGCTTTCCAAAGTTTCTATGTCGTATGCGATGAGAAAAATTTCTATTCGTGTTTTCCAATAAGTATAGCTCAAGCCATTAAAAAAATAAGATTTCGTGGTATAATGACCCTCAACTATATTAGTACTCATGAAGTTTGCCATGGATTGAAACTCAATGGTAGTGAAACCAAAAACGATTTTGTTGAGTCCCACTTTGATACCAAATATTGAACCAAGATGGGAAACAAAAACATGGGTAAATTGATTTCTTTTAAAAATTTACCGTGTAAAAATTATTTTCCTCTTTTTATGACAATGTTAGTGAATATATGATGAATGATATAAATGCGGAAGCAATCTTACGTGCTGAAAATAAAAGTAAAGAAATATATATGACATCGCGATGTGTAGTTGTTCGGTAATAATTTTGCCAATGATGTATCAATAAAACCCTACGTCCACTTCTTCAATGATAATCTTAAGTTCCCTTTAGTATGATGTAAAACTCTTACAACCTAAAGAACCTATTAGATTTCCCGGTCCTAACCTAAACCGTTTCCAAGTGATTTTGCATATACACTTGAAACCTTTTATATATGAGCTACCCAAGTTTCTAATTCGAGCTTATACCCGAGTGTAATGCCTCTCAAACTACCTAACTCACTCAAGAAATGAGACTGAAAGTTTATAAACCACTTCCGAAGCTACAACAATAAATTACAAAATTGAAATCCTCACTCAAATCCCAAACACAAAGTGAAAATCAATGGTTTTATACAAATGGAAGTGTTTTCAAAGGAAACTTGAGAGATTGAACTTTTTGGCTTCTTGAACTTGTGAGATCCAACTTCTTGTCTTCAAATGAGAGTAGATGGAATATATAACTGAACATGAGAAGACAAGACCATGCATGGAACTGTCATAGGGTGAAGACAAGTAGCAGTCGTAGCCGTAACTTTTAAAAACTGAAAATCTTCTTTGTCTGCTTTGTCCGACTAGCCAAAGTCGGCTATCCAACCTCTGTCCATCGATGGGAAGTCTGTCGGGCACCCGTCGGACACAGTGTAGTCCCTTAGAATGTTTTCAATTTTTTTTATCCAAAACACTAACTCTGGAGTGAGTGGCCCGTCGGTCAATCCGACAACTCAAGCAATCCAACAAGGGGTCGGATAGACATAAAATTTGCACCTTGATTAGCCTCGACTTGTGATGTTTTGAATCCTTTCACACTGTCTTTTGCCAATTTTGCACAATAATCTTGATACTAACAATCACTTAATTTAAACAAGTTAGTACAATAATAATACAAGACTTTTGTATATTTTTCACAATTTTGTTATAATAAAAAAATACATTATTTTTAATTTAAAAATCATGGGGCAACTTTTACTTTGATACAAAATATGCTCATTTCAAAATTTATGCACTGATAAAGCATAAAAAATTACATTGCAACCGCGACCAGAAGAGGAATACGAAAAGCAAGCTCTCTTTATTGGATTTAATTTAATTCAAAATTTAGGTATCGGATGCATATTTATTTTCTTTGTTTTGATTTTTTTTTTTTTTGTAATTTTTCATAAATTTCAAACCAATCTGTTTTGATTATTTTCATAAAATTGTACATACATTGGATGTGTGTGGCTACTAGTATATACATATATATATATATATATTCAAATATAATACTACTAAGAGTCTAGGCTATCAGGTCGGAGGACGAGAGTGAGAACAAAAACGTGGAAGCTTCGTATTTACAGGTCAAAAATTAGTGCAAAAAGGAGTAAGAGCGAAAATTAAAATGAGGATTAAGGGTGATAACTTTGCCTTTTCATAAAAGATCTCGTGATGTATTTAAGAGTAATGTTTCTTGAACTAAAAAAATTTAACCGATTTTCTTACCAGCTAATATGTTTGGAAAAAAATTTGATATATTGTATTGATGATTTGAAATAACTTTTTTTTTTTCAAATTGGGTAGAATCCAAATGACCAGGCTGACCAGCGAGAGCGAAAACAGCAACGAGTGAATGTCAGACTTTTGGTTAAAAAAATTGTAATATAAAAAAATGGAGGGGGAAGATCCCCAATCATTTAGTTGCCTTGGCTAGAATAGCATTACTCTTATTATTAATTTGCTCATCCAATAGTCCGAAACATTTCTCTTTCCTTGGTTTTTTTTTTTTTTTTTTTGTTTTTTTTTTTTTTTGGTTTTTGTTTGTAGAGAGAGAGAGAGAGAGAAATGGAGGGTGCTGAAGGTCAAAATGTGCTTCGCCAAATCCAGAACTTCCTGGAGTGGCATCCGAGTCGCAAAGATTTGTATTGTTTCGTCCATGAACACGAGATGGTTTTCTTCCACGAAAAGCCGAAGAAGAAATCTGACCTGGAGGATGACGTGGTTACCTCCTGCATGGGGTGCCCTTTACCTGTCGAAGATCACCACTCATCCTACGGATGCACTCAATGCCAGAAGTTCCTCCACAAAGCCTGCGCGGAGTTGCCCATAGAGATTAAACACCCGGCACACGCGCTACACTCTCTCATACACTTACAAGATCTCACCCCTTTTGTTCCCTTGGTCAGCAGCAAAGGCAAATTCATTATATGCTCGGGTTGCGAATTACCCATTCAAGGCAAGGCCTATGGTTGTGCTGCTTGCAGAGTGTTTTTTCACAAAACTTGTTTAGGTTTTCCGGACATGATACTTCACCAGATCCACCCATCCCACCGTCTGATCCTCAACTATGAGTATCTGGGCGGTAACCCCCACAAGACATTCCATTGCCAGGGTTGTACCCAAGACCACATGGGGTTCAACTACAGCTGTGAGAACTGCGATTTCAACTTTGGGGTAAGGTGTATCTTCCTTCCTCCGGCCACCAACGTGGCCGTATCTGCTGACGAGATTCAAACTGGGCATCTTCTTGTTCTGCTGCCCGAGCAGCCGAAAGATTTTCAAGAGGATGATTGTCTGGAATGTGGAAAACCGATTGTGGATTCGCATCAGCAACCAATATTCCGGTGCAAAGACTGCCAATTTAGTCTCCATCATGATTGCGTGCTGCCACAGATCATTTCAATGTTGCCCCCCGTGTTTCCATGCCCTCAACTACACATACACGAACTTCTCCTAGGAAAACTTCCCGAAGAGTCACAGGGGCTGATAAGCTGTGACCTCTGTGATGAAATAATTCCAGAAATAGACATCCAGATACCATATTATTCGTGCACTGAGTGCAACTTTGATGTTCATGTCAGCTGTATGCTGTTTCAGGTATGAGGTTGCCACCACCACCGCCCTTTATTGATATGTGATATCGTATATATTGTGTTGGTTTGCAGACTAAAACTTTCACGTGCTCTTGTAGGCATGAGAAAAAAAACTTTTGTATTAATGATATTACTTTAAGTTCGGTCCAATTTTGCTATTTCTTCATAAAACTTAAAAGAGAAAGGAGATCAATTTTGAAATAAAGGGAATAACTAAGTTCATCTTTGTAGTTGTGATTATAGGACCACTCAGCCAGATCCTTTCGTTTTGTGTTCTATTAGCACAAGTGCACTTAGCATAGCTTGCCTGTTAGTTTATGGAAAAGCCACACACGATATAATTCTGTTGGAAATTTTTTTCAGAATTTTTGGGACAAAATAATGTAAATATTTCAAGTTCATTAGACTTGGAGTGACGAGACCTCCAAATGCTAATCATTCATATTCTGATCTAATGACATGTAAAAGTGTTTTACTTTTACCAGCTGATAGTTACTTTTGCAAGTAATTTGTTTGTTCAAAGCCGAAGTTTTCCTTAGTTCACCTGCGATGCCATACCTTTCTATAAATTCTCCATGAGCATGTTTGGTTGCATTGTATAAGCTCAAACTTTTCAGCTTATTTGATTTAAATCTGGACAGTGTTTGATTACTCCACTTTTAATCTGAGTTTATTTAATGTTTTGACCTATATAAGCTTAAAGTTTTAGATTTGATGCATCTAATTTTTTGTCTAAATCAAAAAATAAGATGACTTATTTACTTTAAAGCTGCAACTAAATGAACCCTAATTTATTTGTTCACAGACGTCACTTGTTTTTGTGTTGTGGCTTTCACAGATGGATTACTCGTTGGCTCACCGACTTGTTAGCGTGGTTTTGAACATTTCACCTGTCTTAGTTCCCAAACTTCCTCCAACAGTGGGTGACATTTTAAAGTCCATGGAAGAAGATGAAAAGAAAAGCCTTTTTAATATCATGAAAGCTGCAACATCATGCACGAGAGAGAAACCAAAAGATCACCAGCATAATGATAGTCCACCAAATACTCTGATAGATCATCCCGAATACTCACATGAGCTATTTACTCAAACTATGGACAATTTCGAAACCAAATGTCTGGACCATAGATCCAGACTGAGATTTTATGCAATGAAATCCCAAGTTGAGCTGATTGGTTCGAATTGGGTTCCCAAGGCTTTGTCCCCAGTATTTGAAGTCTTAAATTCAAAGTATGTGTACACCTCAGTTGCTAATGCAACACCGATGAATGAGGGCATTAGAATCTTTGTCATCATGGTACTCTGTGCTGCTGTATACAGCATATGTAGCACCAAGGAAAACGACTTGACTGAAGCCCAACTCTATGCGTGTTGGGAGTGCTTCAAAATTGTTGAGATAGCTGGCTTTAAGGCCGACTTTGCCTTCACACGGTTAAAGAAGGCATTGTATGGTTATTTTGGTCTCCAAGATACAAGTTCAAGTGATGGGAGCCTTTCTGAGCTTGACTCTAGTATGGCAAATATTAGCACCACTAACATGGAGACAAATCTAGAGACATGTACGCGTCAGGTGACGCCTCTTTCCTGTTACCACCCAGAAATAGGAAATAAGATAGAAATAGTCGGTAAATTCGACATCAGAGACTCATGGTACGACTATCTCGACCGTTTAGATATACTGAGTTCAAGTGATGGGAACCCACAAATTTCAACTGATGATGAGGAGCACCCAGATGCTATCGAAGAAGCTTCTATATATAGCGAAGGGGAGCAGAGGGCTAAGACTACAAAAGTAGGGGCTGATTCAAATAGCAATCGTCACGCTACCATCTCTGAAAAAATTAAAGTATACATTGAGGAATGTGTCTTGAACAATCGTTCTGTTCTAGATTTATCAGAAGAGGAAAAGAAGAAGATTATGGACGACAACTTTCATAATCACAAGCTCATCTGTTCAAAGAGCCGAACCCCTAAGAATAGCCAAATATCTCACACTCATCGTGAAAGGAAAGCTATCTGTTTTGCATGCGACTTGCCCATTTCAGAGCCAACCTATTGCTGCACCGGATGTAAAATATACTTGCACGATTTTTGTGTACATTTACAGCGACAAATTGAGCATCCTCTTCATGTCTGTCGAAATCGTCTAGTCCTTGACCATAAACCTGGAAACCCAGAGAAGGCAAAATGCAATGCCTGTGGGGAGATCTGCCGAGGAATTTATTATCACTGTCAAACATGCAACTTTAACTTGGGAGTTCAATGTCTTTTCCGAAAGCCAACCAAGGAAACAGAATCTCATGGTATGGCTATTTTGATAGATGATCCAACAACTCTGAACAGTACACAAGGATGCTTTGTCTGTAGAAAAAAGATCCGCGGCCCTCCTTTTCTTCGGTGTGCTGCTTGTAATGTAGGCCTCCATATGGAATGTGATCATCCCTTGCAGGAAATTGGGAGGGCAAAAAGAATAACGAATGAATGAAGTTCAGGCATAACGTTGGTCAGTAGCATGTAATAATTATGTAAGGCTTCATGTCTACCGACTCTTCTTAGTCTTTTCTGTTTGTGTTTTCATTTTTCCCTTAAAACCAAAAATCACAAAAAAAGTATAAATTCTTCAAATAAGTTAAAAATCAAGGACTGATTTTAAGGTTGTGTTAAAGTGACTTATTCCCCCTTATTTTGTTAGTTTTTTTCCCTAGTTTTTGGAATAACTACAATCATTACCGTTCGAACAACCAAGACCGTTATGAATGGTACTAATAACTAGCATTTGCTGGTTAAATTAGTTAATTTTTAATGTGTCAAAATATAATATGATATGCTTTTAAGCACTTATTATTATCAAAACACACGTTGAGGTTTGGACTTTTATCATTTAGGTCTCAAGTTTCAATTTCTTTTCATTAGGCCCCAATATTTTTATTAAAATCATTACGCATGTCCTTGTGTTATAAATTGGATCCTTTATACCTTAATTTTTTAAAAACAAATATTGATGTCAACACTAGAAAAAGATAAAATTACGTTAGTGGTCAAGCGATTATCAACAACAACAAAAAAAAAACGTTAGTGGCCAAGTTATTTCATGTCTAAAAAGGAAATAATGATACAAGGAAAAATGCATTAATAGCAAATGAGATACGCGTACGTAACATAAATAAACTAGTATTTTTCCATATGTACTGTGCTCAATCACAGGCAAAATAATAGCTTATTAGAAAAACATTTTCAAGTGATTTAACTCATATAATCGTGTTCATAATTATTTATTTATTTTTAATTAAATGATTAAAGTCGTATTGTGGTTATGATTTAAAATAGCACTGTAGGTTATTTTATATCTTAATTGATAGATATTACTAGTGTAATCTATTATCTAGCATCAATTATGGAAATATCTTTTTTTTTTTATTTTATGGAATATTTTTCGATTCACTTATTTCATTTTATATAACAAGCTAACTACCATATAAAAATAACTCCATGAAATATTTCACATATTTTTTCTTCCAAGTTTGAACTTCATCTTATTTTTTTGTAACAAAAGTCATCATACTCAAAATTATAAATTAATTAATTTTAACCTATATATTTTTTGTTAAGAGATAATACTTTATCTTTAAATATTTAGAACAATAATTATCAAGAAACATAATTTGATCAATTTAAAATAAAATATCAAAACATAAGGAATATAACTTACAATTACTCATATATGTACCAAAATTAACAAAATATTTAAATATCATATCAATTTTAAAGAGTACAAATTAGTGCAATGAATTTATAGAGTTACCTCGAACTATCTATATGATGCATACATAAAATTTTAATAAATGGTAATTAAAACACTTCTATTTTTATTGAAAATTATTCGAAATAATTTTATTTTTTTTCCTCTTATGTTGGTATGCAAAATTTTGTTAAATAGTACTCCGTTTATCCTTTTTTTAATTATCACTTTAAATTAGAGCACATGAATTAAAAAAAATCATCAATTGGCCCCCAATAATAGAGAAAAATATAATATTTTACTTTACCACATTTCATTAAATATTCAAAATATATCACTCTATTCCATTAATAAGGGTAAAATTAGAAAAAACAAAAATTAATAGTTTATTGGTTTTTTAAATAGATAGGCCCTATACACAGCACATGTACCTGCTAGTATACCTAAAAGAACTTAATCCTAATCCATTGTAAGCTTCACAATTTTGTGACAAATTGATCTATCTAATTATTTGGGTTCATATTTTTAGAATTGGTACATAAACAAGATGAGGATTGTTGAAAAAATATAGAATAAAATTATGGATGTTGTGTAAATAAATTGGAAAGCATAAAAATGATGTGTAAAATTATTGGAAATAAAACTGTGGGTACTTATAGGAGATTTATGGGGGAAAATAAAGAAAATTTCAAATTTTGTATGTTGCATTGGGGTGAGCAAACATTCAGATTTCTCAAAATTCAAATCGGAAATTCGACCCAAATTACCTAAGTGTCATGTCTCAAAATCCATAACCTGGATACGCAAGATAAAAGAAAGAAAAAGAAAGAAAAGAATAGAAAATACAACTTATATAACTTACAAGACCAACATGTCGCGCCTCGAATTTTCATCCTTAAAACTCAAAGGCACGAGCCAACAAATAGGTAAAGAAATGAACATAGATACATATATCATCTACCATTCCCAACTGCTACTAATAGCTACAACTCTTAATAAATCCTACAAACAACACAGCGGACCAACACCAACAATAAAAAGAAAAACGTAAACAACTTACTTACATATATACAACAGTAAAAACCTTACTTACGTCTTACAAATACAAGATGTAGGCTTGCCAAAAAGAAGAAAGGAAAATGTACATATATATAACCCGAACCTCATCAGCATGAGACCACTACAACTAGCCGTAGCTACAAAATGCATCTCGAATATACATCACCACCGTCTGATTAAACGTGTCCTGAGCCAAACTCCGAACTTACAAAACAATTAGAGAACGATATACATAGAAAAAAATGTATGGGGTAAAAATTAACAATATGATAAATTTGACAATAAGCGGTATATAAATATGTATAATAATATGCAATTGAACATATTCAATATATAAACGCATATATGTAGTTCATGCCTCCAATACGTAAAAGTAGGTAAATAAGTCCTACAATGAACAATGAGGGCAAGCCAACTCCAAATGCCACTTATGCATACAACTTCAAACGTAAGTAACATACTACTACGAATACACTTATGCATACACCCCCAATCGTAACTCTGTATACAACGAGAACAAATCTTGACTATGACTACAAC